>VUQI01061121.1:1994-24175 GCA_015106735.1 Paratilapia polleni
TTAAAACAGGAAATAGCAAAACACAGAGACGGAGGCTAAACGGCAAAATAACAGAGAACAACAACCTGGAAAGTCCATAACTCAAAACACCGGGTCAAAATGACCTGGGATCATGACACAATTTGTCAAGGCTTGGTGGTACTGCACTAACAAAGTGTGTATTCATTATAAAACAACAAAATTAAATGACTTGGAAACAATTTAAACCCTGCATTTAACTGAAAATAGTAAAAACACAAAACACTGAGAAATGCTGTTTTTGTAAAACACATGCTCATCAAAACTTTTTTGAAATGTGTCACTGGCATTAAAGACTTTTTGGACGGCTGGCATTTATCTATGAAAGCATTCTCTATCAAAGCAGCATCTAAAATTATTAAAAAACGAAGTTACAAGTGATTATCTGTAGCCTGTCAGCAGTGACTAAATGAGATGGCCTTAAACAATATGCGGCAGAGAGCCAAGAGTACGATGGTTTCCATTCCAACCAAACACTCCACCATCTGATTTCACTAAGCTACAAAACCTCAACCAGAGAGTGTTTTACCGCACACTGAGTACCAGATGGACGGGACCGACCAAAGCAAGGCAGGATGTGTCACAAGCTGTTAATTATAGAATATATTAAAGTCTCAAATAATTGTCCTTAAATAGTTTCTGATATCCTCAGTGTTGTCTTTTACTTGTATTTGGTAGGATTTACTGCAACACACTTCCTTTGCCATCAATTAAAAAAAAAAAAAAGAATACCCAACCTTACTTATTTTGATCTCCATTATTTTAATTTCATTTTTAACTAGCTGTCTTAATTCATATACCTATTCCCTATTACCTTTTAGTCATATTTCCCAGTTTTCAGATTTTTATATGGGAATAAGATGCTGAATAGAGGTGGAAAATGAGTCTGGTGCATGTGTCTTTAACATCAATGAAGCAGCTGACAGTTCTCTAAGCCCAGAACAGGCCAGTGTCCAGTCAGACATTAGCAACGGTAACTAGGCGAGAGACCTGTTGAGATACATGGGAGAAGTTTGCCTTCAGGACTTCAGACAGGCTTTATAAGACACGGTTAACATTGTTGAAAGAGTTAAACCCAAACCATGCTTTTTCCTAAAACTGAAAAAGTGTTTCTCTAAGTCAACCAACTTCAGTCTCAAAATTCCAACTACTATTAAGGCAAAGAAAGCAGCCTGGAGATGATGGCTCAAAATAAACAAAATAGATTTTAACTTACCATGCTGTTCAAAGAACAGTATTGCTTCTTTATCTGTGTTCTGCACGTGAACTGTCAAGATGGTAGAATACATTTAAAAGATGGAAATAGCCACAATAAAGTTTTGCATTTTAAAGCCTCAACTTTCACTCGATGGCTGTCACCATATTGATTGATTGATTGATTGATTGAAGTGGTCATATTTAAAAGAAAGACTGGAAGTTATCATCTAACTCCAACAAGCTTGATTAGCAAGATGCATAGACTGACCAGGTATATCACACAGAAGCAGATACCTGCTAATTAGTGCTATGTAACATAGCTGACTAATAAAAATGCAAGAATTTGCAATAATGAGCTGTTAGTAAAATTAACAACACAGCAAGCCATACATATTAACATGTAATTCCAAATTTTCCAAATAGTTAGTAACTCCACAAACATTGTTGAGACATCTAATTGAATGACTCGAATTAGCTCTGGTGACAGCTACTGACTACAGCCACTTGCGTCAGCATCTGTGTAATCCTTAATTGGCTGTACACATGTTTATTTCTTCTCTAAATTTGAGCATTTTAACATGGGAGTCAGTGGGGATTGGCTAGTTTACGGAGCCAGCCTCAAGTGGCCACTTTAGGAACTGCAGTTTTAGCACATGTCCATTGGCTTAATTTTTCTGCCCTGTCTTTTGTCATTTGATCGAGCGTGAAAGTTGTAGAGTGGTACTGAGACCAGTGAGTTTTTCCCTCAATTTTTCGAGGACCGTGTGTGTCACTAGCTAAATCGAAAACCTTCAGGAACACACTGAGCGTTATAGCATTACAAGATGCACTCTGGCAAAAAAATTAAGTAGCAAAGTAGCGACTGTGAAATGGTGAAAAAAAATTTGAATGACTGACTTTGTAAATTTGGCTGAAGGAATGAAATGCCTCTCTTGGATCCTGATATCTATAGGCTAAACATATAGTCTTAGTCTTAAAGTCTTAAAGATGGATGTAGCCCATTGGTTTCTGAAGTCTCATTCTGAAGCCCAGAGACAAGAACTTTTACTGTTGCAATCTTGGTGTTTTGAAACCACGTGTGATGAAAAATAAATAGCTCTGACTGTGATCGCACGCTCATTGGCTCATTGGCTAATTATTTATCAATCCCAAATCGTTAGCCAGTAATCCTCCTTTCTGAAACTTAGAATGACCAAAATTTACAAAATGGACCCAAAATAATAATAATAATAATAATAATAATAATAATAATAATAATAGTGGTGGCGCGGTGGTTAGCACTGTTGCCTTACAGCAAGAAGGTCCTGAGTTCGAATCTACCATCTGGCCAGGGCCTTTCTGTGTGGAGTTTGCATGTTCTCCCCATGTTTGCGTGGGTTTTCTCCAGGTACTCCAGCTTCCTCCCACAGTCCAAAGACATACAGTTAGTGGGGTTAGGTTAATTGGTAATTTTTAATTGGCCGTAGGTGTGAATGTGAGTGTGAATGGTTGTCTGTCTCTCTGTGTTAGCCCTGCGGCAGACTGGCGACCTGTCCAGGGTGTACCCCGCCTCTCGCCCTATGGCAGCTGGGATAGGCTCCAGCCCCCACCTGCGGCCCTGAATAGGATAAGCGGAAGAAAATGGATGGATGGATTGACCCAAAATAAGTGACTGAGCCCATAAACTCATAAGGAAAGTGCTTACTGAGGTCAAGTCCAAGGGTCGTTTTCCCCCAGACGTCTATAGGACTGGAAGTCTTTTTGCAACCACAGGTATTGCCCCCTTTTGTCTATAAAAAAGAATGCAGGTTTAAGGCACTTTGCTGTTGGCTTCACTTTTCAGACCCGGAAACTACCTCCATCTTTTTTACTGTCTAGGGCTAAACACTAAGCTATCCTTTTCAGCTAGCTTCCTAATCGACTCAGTCATTGTGCTGCACTCTGCAAACTCAAAAGAGGAATTAAGCAGCTTCATCTAACAGGTTAATGCAAAAAGGTTATGTAGCTAATTCTAAAATTAAAAAAAAACATTATCATCATCTTAATGCATCAAGGGAATTTCTGTTTTCTTCATCAGGCACAGTAATGGAGTAAGTCAAGACTTTTTTTGTTATTTAAGTAAGAAAGTATTTCATATGTCTATGTTACAACGTCAGTCTTGAATTTAAAAGTTTTACATAGCTAACATTTGAAAAGCAAACTTGACCAATAATATTATTTATTTAGGATCAAAATAATGATCATGATCAATCATGATTAATAATAATTCATCTTACTTGGCACTTCTGTGGGATTTATTGTAGAAGAACATACATGAGTTTGTGTATTATACATCTGGCATTTGTTATATCCTACCTGAAATGTCTTGAAGAAGTTCACACAAATGTGAGTAACCCTTAGTTCTTTGAGTGGAAATGACAATGGTGTCATGATTAAGTTATTGAACCATGCAAAATCACAATGGGCTTCCTACATATAATTTGTAGTTTGCTCTTTCCCTGGCAAGGTTGTCAGTTGTTTAGTGTGGGGATTATCTCTCCTTATTTAGACTTAGTGAATGTGCTACTAAATGCAATAAGGGACTTTGGGAGCGCAATCAAGAGCTGCTTGAAACTGGGCATATTTAACACCCATGAAAGATTGGTGAGGACTGATGGTTGAGCTGTATACAAGGTGACCTCTTGTCGCCCCAGAAGAGGGACACTGTTAATTTGCAACATGCCTGTGGACAAAGGCGTCCCCTGTGGCTCAGTGTCTTGCGCACACACTCCAGCTGAATGTCAGACCACAACATGGCTACATCCAATTAACAGCAGTGACTCTTTTAGAAGGAGCTAACACTTACAGTGAGAGACAATAGGAGGATTTTTTTTTTTTAATCTTGCCTATATTTTGCTTTCGGGCTAAATTCTTACCATCCACGACAGCCTGGCTGGTATTGCTATTGATCACCTTGTGAATCTGTCTGCCTGTGTCAACAAGGCAAAACGTGCCACACCAAAAAGGCATTTTTAAGTACTCTGGCACATGTTTATGCGCCTGACTGTGGAGAGAGATTGTCAATGTGATAGTTGTGCAAGATATAGTCATGAAACTTTACATTTGCGTAGATGGGATTGAAATGAAGGTCATGTTCACAGACCTGTTATGCTTTTCCTTATTTTCTATCACATATACTGTTGCAATTGGTGGATGTTCATATTAAACATGATTAAAGTTTCCAAATAATGCGGTCAGCATAGATGCAAGTAATGCCTGTGAAACATGAGGTCAGAACTGTCTAAAATGCTCCATTTCAGACAGCTTTCTCTGCTCTGTATGATGTGTATGAGAGTGGATATCCCTAATATGGTCATCTCAGGCACACAGATTTGGCTGTGAGAATGGAAGCCCCTCCCACCTGCTGTTCAAACCTTCTGTTTCTGATGGGCAGAGAAAGATGTTGGCTTAAAGGAAGGTTGGAGGGAGCTAAAACAGTTTGTTTCAGAGAGAGGGTGAACTCAGGGGCTGCACCAGCCCCAGCATAATATTAACCTACTTAAACAGAGTTCAAGAACAAAAATATGGAGCTGGAAATGAACATAATAAGTGCCCTAAAACTTTTTTTTCTTCTTTTTTAAAACCATGACCATGGGTGTGGTCAGATAAGTGGCACTGAGACTGGTGACATCCCATCAAGAGATAGCTCTTGTGAGAATTGTGTCAACACTAAACAGTCTAGAACAATTGTCTAGTGTTTCAACGGTGATGGTATTTTAGGATGGGAAAATAATTAACACAAAAGAAATTAGAAATTGCTATACCAGATTGTTATACAGGCTGGGAAAAGAATAGCTAATAAGCTCTGCATGTGGTTGCATAGTTAAAAAAAAAAAAAAAAATCCACAGAGCTGAAGCAACACTTCACTGACAGTCTCAAGAGATACGGAACATCATTAACTGCACTGTTTTTTCTTGGATATTTCTGATGATTGCATCACATTGCAAGGTGTTCCTTGTATTTTGTCCACCCTCTGTACATTCCTGTGTGTTGTTATACATTATGAAACAACAGATCCAGAAAAGCTTTCAGTCAGAACGCAGTGGTCGAATTGCTGCACGCACAACCTTTAAAGGCCTGACAGTAATTTTATGAAAAGCCTTATGTGATAACAAGAAAACTGCTTTTCCAATTAGTTTTAAACTAGGATTCATTGTGAGAATGGATGGAAATTTTTGACACAGTGGGAAACCACTGCCTTTAGGTACACAAGTCAGTCACAGATTATTTGAGGAAAATTACCCGAATGTCTGTAACCTTCTTAATCATCAAAAAGCTTGTCTGCAGTTTGCAGATTTCCTGTTGTGACTGCCTCAATGTTAAGGTCATTAACTTATACATTAGTATTAACTAACTGACCCCATGCAGGGTTATCTCTGTCTTATTGGGAAGTAGCTTTACAGAGTATTCAGACCTACTCATTTAGGATAATTAGGGGTACACTGCCCCATGTTATGCCCTCGAGAGAGGAGGATGGAGTCTGAATGGATCTCAAATCACTGTATTACATAAGTGTAGTTTGAATGGAAAAACTTTAACTGTAACAAAGATGCCCTTTTCATTTGCGCCCCATTTTCATTTCAGTTTTATTCATATAATGCCAATTTGCAACAATATAGTCAACTCAAGGCACCCTTTTCCCTAATTTGTTCCATAACCTAAAAATGTAAATTGTCTGTTTATGGTCTATAGTGGAGTGGTGTAGTATGATCAAAGATAATGTCTCTTTCAGTAAGAAAGCTGTAAAACTGATGTCTATTTAGACCTCTGGCTCAGATGAAATTGACAGTTTGGACTCTTATGACGTGATCCATTCTTTCTGTTTCCAGTCCAAAATTTATGCCCTCCTTGTTTGCAGTTTGCATGTTTTGCAAGCCATCCAGAGGACTAGATTGGACCTTTTGGCGGGCCGACTTTGGCGGGTATGTTTGACATCCCTGCCCTACAGCATTATACTCTACTACAGATGCCAAAATCATTTTGTTCAATGCAGGGGAGAAGTTGCATCATCTTTCACTTGCACTGATGTCTTTGCATTGGCTTCCAATACAAAGCAATGGCTGTCCTCTCTCTGTCTTAGATGCTTTGCCTCTATACACATGACTTCATTTAACAACCTTCACCACAGTCTCTTGAGGCTGATTATTTACCCGTTCTGAACTCCCCCATTTATTTTAAGAGCTTTAAGTTCAGAAGGCCAACCTTTGAACTGTATAGGTATGAGTTCAGTCTATTTATTCCAGTCTATTTTTTTTCTGCCTAATTTTACTGGCTGGGTTAATGCTCAGTGATGTTATTACTGTTGTATGAAGACAATTAACTGCAACTGGGGTTCTCCCTGTGTGTCAATATTTATGTGAATGGACGTTTCACTACAGACAAACTGAAACTCATTTTCTGGAAACTTCCATGGCCTCTACTGGAAAGAGAAGAATGTTATCAAAAAGTTTAATTATCTAAAATGATTAAGAGTTCTTTCACAATTTTTTGCCAATGAATTTGGCTAAATGATTTTGTTTTCTTTTTAAAGTCTAGCTTTTGTTTTAGTGACACAGCACACCTCACAAAAAAACAAAACTTTGAAAAAATGAGGCCTAAGTCAAGGGAAAAAACACAAACTTTATTAACTCCTTTTTACAAAACATTTCAGAATCAACCTCAATAAATAATAGATCCAATACAGACCTTCATGGTGCAAATGATCAACTTTAAACATGAGCTGACACATTTCCTCAAACAGCACCATACAACGTACATCATATATTACCCCAGTGCTAACCTTTAATTTTTTTGCTGCTCTAGCACAGAAAAAAAAAGATTAACAAATCAGTTCAACAACAAAAGCAACAAAACAATAAGTGTACGACTTAGTATTTTAGGGTGATGAAAACACGAGTGATGCCATGAATAGAAATGACAGAAGTATGGCAATCAAAAAGGCAACTGAGATGTTTGCAAAGTTGGTCACGCTGTAAGGGGCTGCATCTTGGTTGGCCTCTGTGTACACAACCAGCAGATACCCTGAACCTACAAGCACAACCATTATTGTACAGTTTACATAAAAAATGAATGAATTAATGGTCAGATTATGGACATGTTGAATAGTTTTTGAATGCAACCAAATATTGCATTCATGAAATTTCAATAGAATGGGAAACAGAGGAATTTATTATTGTGTTTCTGACTTGTTCATGCATTATTCCAAGGTGGTTAGCCTCAGTGCACCTGGTAAACAGTTTACATTAGCTTCTTCTGCTTTGTTGAGCATTTGAAGCAGTTGGTTGCCAAGTGAAACCAGATACATCATGTAGTCTAAAAAATTTGCTGAATCAGTCTTATTAGTGTTAGTGCATTTGCAGTTAAACTGATATCAAAATTTCATATTTACGTGAACCATTTTTTACCCATTTTTTACCCATTCAACAATTTGACATGAACACAACAACAAAAATTATCAGCCCTCAATCAGCAAGTGCGCCATTTGTTCATCTGATTACAGCCAAATGAGCGCTAATATACAATGTACAGATTTACATTCACAATGTAAGAGTGAAGAAATAGTAAATGTGTAATGTAAAGCAATAACATATTACTGACTCCATACTGGATAGTGATAATGCATGTATAATCAATTCTAACCAAATACCCAGGACCTAAGCCAAATTTGTAATGGCTCAGCCATTATTCCAAATAACATATTTCCATAGTTATAAATGTATAAAGACATATTATAAGTAAATTTTGTAATTATTGTAAAATAATCTGAATTTTCTAAACAGTAAGTGAGATGGCGGACAAAATTAATCGTAATTGTTGCATGTCATTCGCCTGTTATCATTCCCAGCATTTCTTGTCTATTTCTACCTCAACTACCAAAAAAGGCAAAAATGCCCTCCCAAATATTCTTCCCCATATTTATGTTTCTTGCAAAATCAGGAATGTTTGGGATGAAATTTACATTTTATATTAACCATAATGGAAAATAATTTGAACATGTATCATTATATGTAACCTGTGCAATAAACTGGTAATTGCTAAATACATCATCTGTAACTAACCCCATTTTGACAATTATCTTCCTAAGCAGGTAAAATTCAATAACTTTTGATAAATAATTGTCTGTATTCTACTGTTTGTGTCATTCAGCTTTGCTGTATCTGATTAAAAATACACCCATGTGAGTATTGTAACCCAGTGTAATGTGTAAATTGTAGTTAAAACACATTTTGAAATACATTCAGCTTCAGATTTAAAAACAGGGCCACAAGTTGGGTGTCCATTTGGAAAAAATGATACATGTCCACAGGATCCGTCATTTCCGCGCTCTATGTAACCAGCTCCACCTGTGCAATGCATTCTGGTAGCATCTCAAACTTTCTGGGGCCAGGGACCCCCTACAAAAGAAGAAAAGTTTCCAAGGACCTCCTCATCATCCAAACAATGATTAAGCATGTGCTTATTCCCACTGGTGCTCATATGCGCCAATGAAACTATTTCTATTCTAATACCTTTCAACATAAATATTTTAGATTCATATTGTGTCGCTGTCATGTCAGTGATAGTCTTGGTCAAAAGATATCGTGGGGGGGGGTAGTAATGGAAACAGTGTAGGTGTTTTATTGGAGTAATTGGTGCCCATCTGTAGAGATACACTTTTAAATATTATAGCACAGTTTTATAGAAAAAAAACAAAAAAACACAAGAAAAAAAAAACAAAGATGTTGCGCTTCAACAGCAAAAACATTAGTAGGATGCTAAACCCAATGTCAATGCAAACAATGTGAAAAGGCTGCTATGTCCTACCTTTTTACATTTTTAGAACAAGCTCCTTTATGCAAATCAGGAGTATCCAGTGTTACTCACTGCCCCTAGAAACTCACGTCAAACTTTATCTAATAATCTAACTACTGTAGATCTAAAATGATCCAAAATCCTCTCCTTCCCCTCACCCCCAACCTGTCATGGTAAATGGTTGCCCCTCCCTGGGTCTGGATCTGAGGTTTCTTCATTTTTAAAAGGGAGTTTTTCCTCCTCAGCATTGCCAAGTGCTTGCTTATAGGGGACGTTCAGATTGTTGTGGTTCTTCCTCTAATACTGTCAGGTTTTTACCTTCCAATAGAAAGCGCCTTGAAATGTGAACTGTCGCTATATAAATAAATTTGAATTGAATTAAAATAAAAAAAATAGATTGTGCCACTGCATGGCTTATTTCCTCCATCATGCTACTTCCATAATATAGGACAAACTTTCCAAACAAGCTGCCATATTGATCAAGATTAAAATCCAGCAGCAGACTGTCAGGTGTTCACCTGGACACTGACACTGCCTAGTGGGACACCCATTGAGTGTCCGGTGCTAGTAAGCATAGTGCAACTGCTCACTTCCAAAAACACCACTGTGAACACGTACCATAAGACCAGTGGAACCACCCAGTTACGGTATTGCAGCAGGTGGCAACTGCAGAGAGTTATACATACATGTATGTAAGAATGATTAATAACTGAATCATATGTAAATACTTACATTGAAAAAATATGCTTTGAGTGTTTTAGATATGCCAGTGTTTCATACATGCTTGCCAGTAATGCACTACATTTTCTGTTTCTAAAATGGCTTGCTTCCTACCAGCTTGTAACAGGTGTCTGTAAAGACACTACCCACGAGCTTTTCAGCCCCTGTGACTTACAATAAAATCTTTAAATGTGCTACATGTGAGTGCAAATATACACTAGACAATTCTGAAATCGATCCATAGGGCCCATGCTGCTTATACACAGTTGCTATGAGATGGCAGCATGAATAACATGTTTATATGGCTGTGGAGTATAGGTGAATAACAGGGGGTTTATTCATAGCATGCATTTGAATTTCACTCTTTACTGCAGTCATTTACTTGGTATTTTTTGAATTTTTCTATCCCACCTTTCTGTCAGTTCTCACAAGAAGCTCGGAAAGGCTTATACTTATGCATTGGCATGGCTGTTTATTGGCCTACACCCTCAGTCATTTCAGACTGAAGTCTGAGTGATACATCCATCCCATTCCCTTTCATCGTTCCATTTCCGTTTGGTTCCACCTGTTTGATTTTAAAATGAATGTGAAATGCAGTGGGTTTTGTGCGTCATGCAGATCATTCTATAGTGTACATACAACGCTAGGACAAACAGGCAAATGTCTACAGGCACACAGTACAGCACTCATTTCATCGATCATGAAATCAGTGTGAAATGAACTGGAATAACGTAAACTGTATAGCTGCTGAACATTTGTGTTGATTAATGCATTGTCACAGCTAGTAGTCTAAAAAAATGGGTCAGTGTATAAGAATGTGGGGCTGGAGGACGAACAACCTCCGTTTAAATTGTTAAACCAATATTCAGGCTTACTTTGCATTTACTTTCAAGTGCCTGCAGTACAAAAGAAGAACAAATACAGTGTTTTTTTTTTTCTTAGAAAACATGAGGTAAAACAGAGTGATGTAGTGCATGAGATGGCATGGAATATACTAGAGTGTCAAAAAACTAAAGCCTTTCAGAAACATAAAAGGACGTGGTTTCAGGTGTGAGGAGTCCTAGTAACAGTGCAGATACACGTTTACACTAAATACTAGAAATAATCAAAGTTAAAGTCACTTAAAAATATCAAATACAGAGAAACAAATAACTAGGTGCAATGCCATTTTCTCAAGGGTCATGTGATGCACTGAGGAAAGATGGGTAGAAATTAGAGTGTGCCCATTCCAGTGACTTCAGACGTCAGCCTAAAACAGTCCAGGGAAGAAGGGGGAGGAAGGGGAGGGGGAAGGAGGGAGGGTGGTAGACAGAAAATAAAACAACTGTGAAAGAAGAACTTTCGCTTGGCAGTGAAAGTTATGCTGCAATGGTTGGCTTGGTGCTTGAATTTTCCTGCTCAGCACATTTTCTTCACAGAGATTTGGCACCGTATTCTCATTGCACCCATTCACATAGAACAGATATGGCTACGTAGCCATGCAGTATTAAACCCTCTCATGAAGCCATGCAGTGGACTTAAAAAAGACAATGGTGTCATGACATATCCAACTGTTGTATTCCCTGACAGAGGCATCACATCACTCTTCTTTCTAACAGCATTGCTCAGTAGCACTCATGTCCTGCCTTTTTTTTCTTTGTTTTTTTCCCTTTTTTTAAAAATTAATTTTACCCTTTGCAGACAATGACACAATTTATAGGCAAATTTATGTAATATAACTATACCAAAAAGAAATACAATATTATTCTTGAAATGAGGCATGCTAAATAAATAGTTAAAGAAGCATTTTGTTTATTTTGGAAAAACATACTTATTCACTCTGCTGCAGAAAGTAAGATGGGAAGATCAACACTATTCTAATGTGGGTTCATTACATGTGAAGCTGGAAGAAAGGAGGACAGGAGGAAACAGGATACCTGGCTCTGTCAGAGGCTAATAGAATCTACCTACTTGCATCTCTAAAACTCAATACTTAATGTAATGTAGAGCTTGTTTTTTTTTTTATTATTATTAGTATAAAATCAACTTTTAGAGGTAGCCTAGTATCTGTCATATTTGCAATTATCAACTCATTAATCTTATGAGGGGATGGGATTTAATTTCCCCATAGCCAATCACTAGAGACCAAAGTAGGGTCTATCTGTCTGAATCTAACTTCATTTTAAGCTGACGCCAAGCTGCAGCCTCCAAATCTTAAAAATGAAGTCAACTTTGAAGTAACAAAAAATGCTGAAAAAACTAGATGATGATAGCTGTGGCTGCAAAAAGACCTTTGGTCCTATAGAAGTCTATGGGAAAATGGCTCTCTGTCTTGATATCTGTAAACACTTTCCTGATGAGTTTATGGGCTCAGTCACTCAGTTTGGGTCATATTGAATAAAAAAATTAAGTCTCTTTTATTAATCTTGATCATTCCATGTTTCAAAATAGAGGATAATCTGTGGTATGCTCATTGGCTTGTCAATCACAAGTCATTAGCCAAAAAAAAAAAAAAAAGGGAAAGCAGTTTCACAGTCAGACCTGCCCCTCCTCATCTGGAGGGGCATCTGGTTTTTTGAAGCCAAGATGGTGACAGTGAAAGTGCTAATTTCAAGGCTTCAAAACTGGATCTCAGAAAGCAATGGATGACGTCACGGTAACTATGTCCATCTTTTATACTGTCTATGTTATTAACCAACCTTACTAGCATTAGCTGATAACTTAGCGCTCGACCCTCTACTTCAAACATAGTAACTTCTGGGTCCAAAAGCCAACCAAAAGAAAATGAAATAGTAAAATTGTAGTTTTACAAATGGGGCTTCACTCCTTTATATACAGTTACTAGTCAACACTGATGTATAGACATGTTCCTTAGCATGTTCCTCCATTTGTTGTTCAGTTGCCATTTTGGGGGGTGAAAAAAAAGGAAAGTGTTTAAAATATCCCTGTTCCAGCACACAGTTTGACAATGCATGACAAAAGCTTGGCATCAATGGCCCTGATTGGCTAATCATTAGTCACTGGACTGACTGCTGTATATTCTAAGAATAGCTGATTCATGTCACATCGTCAGACAAATCATCTGAACTCCACAGGTCTAGACAAAGATTTAGATGTGTTTTTGGGTGGATTTGTTTCTTTTAAAGAATACCTGTGCGAGCTGTTTCCTACATTCATGCTAAACTAAATGCTTCCTTGATGTAGCTTCATATTTAAGACAGAAAATGTTACTGATTTTCTTGTCAAACTTTCTGCAGAAAACAGTGAATAAGCATATTTTCCAAAGTGGCAAACTATTCTTTTATCAATACACTGGCTACATCATTTTTTAAAACAACCCCTGTGTCAATACAGGCCTCTTACAGGCTAGTGCTGAAGTGATATGCACAACCAACTGAGTAAAGGGAAAGTCCCACGGAATAACACATAGAGGTTAATTGTGAAGTTGTAGTTTTGATGTTAGCTTCTGAAAACAGAACCAGATTTGTGGCGACTTCAGGATGTTGTCATGGATGAGGGGTCATTCCACATGGCAGCCACGTCCCTGAACCTGCCATTGGAATTGTGGGAAAGCAGTAGCCATTAGTTTCTTTGTGGGCTGTTCTCTGAAATCGCCTTTAGAAGTCAAAAACATTAAATTCCTTTGTGTTGAGTATGTGGGTTCTCCTGCGCTAATGCTGATAACATTTGACTTTGAGGTGCAGGTAGCCTGTGGACATCAGTGCCGTTCAGTTTTCTCACAGCTGTGGATTTTACATTTATTTTCACTGTTGATAATGAATTTGAGGTTTCAGTGGATAGAGGGGAAACAGAGGTAGTGGAGCATGGCAAGAAAACTTAAAAAATGTTCCACAATATTTACTGGTATGTATGGTATCTTACTATCCAGCCCCTGTTTATTTTGTCCTGCATGGGATTTAGCAGATTTTGTCTTGGAGTCATTTGCTTTTTATTTAATTACACTGATAGCTTATGCATGAAAACACAATCTTACAGTAGTTATAGCTGCTAAATTAGGCTTGCAGAGATTGTATACCTTTTTGTGTCTGCCAACTTTGTGAACTGAGGTAGGCATTGCACATTTGATGATTCATTTATTGATCATCCAATTTACTAATCTGCAGGTTCTGTTCAAAGGCACAGCTTACTTGTTGCAGTAGTTGGCATTGCTCCCATGAGTCACTTACTTGCAACGAGTGTTCTTCCAGAAACTTAATGCATTTTAATATCTACACTTGGGTGGAACTGAGGAACAAAAGTCAAAAGGAAAAAAAAAGAAAAAAGAAGCATGACCCATATTATTCATGGTCTTATCTGTTGCATGTCTAAATCTGACAGATATTGTGCATTTTCTGGCAACTCATCAAAGTATGAGTGTCATGAATGTCAGAACTAAACTTGTCAGATATCTCCTTTCATTCCAAATTGCCCAATCAGAGATAAAAGATTTCTTGGGTCTTGACTATGAGCATGGTCATTCAGATGTTTCTTTTATCTTTTAAGGTTGTGCTTGAGCCCAGCAGAGTCGAAAGGTTACCTGGCATTGATGAGATACTGGGCCAGGCTGATGTTAGCGGGGGTCCCTGTGATGGTAATCTGGCGCTCTGATGAGCCCTCCATGGCATTTGCAATTTTGATCTGCGCCCCAGACATCTGTCGAATCTCATTTATTTTGGTGCCCTGGCGTCCAATAATGCACCCTATTAGCTGTGGGGAAAAAGTAAAAGTCTTTGGTTCTGAAGCAAGGCAATCTCTTATGTCTTACAACATTTATACATAATGCCAACTATATTTAATGTACAAAGGAAGTGTAATGGCTTATGAAATAGACTGAGTTTAATTTAAATTCAGGAAATTAAGTTTGATTAATGATGGCACAGTCAGTGGATCAGCATGTGGGGTTATTCTGCTGTGTCAACAGTAAGAACTATAGTTTGCAGGATCATTGGTGGTAATGTCAATCATTTCTTTTTATAACATTCATTCATAATTTTAAAAAGGCAATGATATCCCAGTGCACTCATTATTTGTAAGTATCAGTTAATTAGCAGTCAGACAGCAGTCTCATGAAACCTCTCCAGCATTACTCACATCATTAGGAATGGTGAGTTCATGGGTGCTGGCTGGTGGACTGGCATCCAAACCTGTGCCGGGGAGCAACAGTACAAGAAAGGAAATTTGAATTTAAATACTTTAACAAAGTTAAGGTCTAAAAGGAACATTTTTTTGTGTTTTTTGTTTTCATTTCGGGATATACATTTATTTGTTAGATAGGAAAACTGATACCCAGCAGACAGGTAGCCTAGATTAACACCAAGACTAGGAATTAGGGGAAAGCCTATCCTGTTTTTTTTCCCAAAGATAACCAGAAAGACAGCAGGGTTAAACTAAACTAACCTGGCTATCCTGGCTTCACTTGCATCAGGGTGGTACTGTTAATCTCACCTAACTAGCAGCTAGCAGCTAAAGATGTAGCCAGTAGTCCTTTGCTAAGCAAAGCTAACTGTTAACTACTGTTGCATTGCATGGTATCAGTTTTCTCATTTAATTTATCAGAAGTAAATGAAAGTGAAAAGAAAACATTAAAAGCATGTTTCCCAAATTATGAAAATCCTCATTTAAACATATAAGTTTAATTTGGAGTGAAACCTTTTATTGAAATTTTCAGCTTGTCCTTAATAAATAAATTATCTTTGATTTGGTTGGAAGAGAGAGAGGATGCAAAAACACATTCAGAAGAGGGCCCATTAACTTTGTTTATTCAGTTACTCATTCCATGTATAGGTACGCGGACAGGCATAGTAAAGGGTAAGAAGAAAAAAAGGTGAGAACATTGTACCCCAACTTTCATGTCAGCGTCTATTTTGTTGTACTGTAATTTACGGTTTGGCAAGTTTGTCTCCTTTGTCTCTTTTGCTCTCTGTTTCACCCACTGTGTTTGTTTCACTGTTTGCATGAGCAGAGGAGAAGCAGATGAGCGTTATTTGAGTTGTCCAGAACTCCAGAACACAATACTTGGCTCTAAATGCAATAAACTCAGAATGGTGGCTTAAGTGCGATTTATGCTCTCTGTGTTAAATCTACGGCACAGATACATGATAACCACAAACCCTTTGGAAACTCTACGCCGTAACTTACGCCGCAGCTCGCAATGACTGAGATTGGCCCATTCAGTACTGTCGTTTCCTCCTGTGCATTTCCACCTACTTCTTGTTCTGCCACCATTTTTTTGACTGTAAGATAATGGATTGACTTGAAGAGAGAAACTCCACAGCCAACTAGTGTTTTGGCAGCAAAACTGCAGAGCAATGCAGGCACACCAGCACAAGTATAAACGGCATCAGCCCTTTGTGTAGCCTATGTTGTAGGCTCTACGTAGATTCAGTGCGGAATTATAAATCACATATTATTAGTTGTCACTGTTGCCTCAGACCACGAGGATCCTGGGTTCAAATCAATGCAAGGCCCTTTTTGTTTGGAGTTTGCATGTTCTACCTGTGCCTTCGTGGGTTTTCTCCGGGAACTTCGTGTCATCCAGGCATCATAAAATATTCTTGGTTAATGTTTCTTATGTCAGCCCAGGGTACTGTCTCAAAAGTTATACTTAATCTCAAGAGATTTAACTTCTGTTTTTTTGGGAAAAAAGCTTCCCAACAAGTTAGAATTTGACAAAAGAATAAAAGATGGATAAGAAGAAAAGACTACAAGAAAACCTACAACCTTGCTACTTGCTTAGAGTGACTAAGATGTGCAGTCCACAGAGAAGTTGAACCTCACATGTGTTTCTTATCCACCCCGAATCCTCCCAAAATCCTTGGATCTACATAAATGTCATAGGTGACCTATTTTGATCTCAAAATTCTACATTTGTATCTCTGCATGCATAATGGTAATGGCTAATGCTTTACTCGTGAGACCTTCATTTGATCGTTTGCAAATGCAGAGGTTGTGATACATACATATATATATGTATATATATATATATACAAATATATACCAAGATCCATAATAGAGTGAGAGATTTGGTTGATTATCATAGTAGAGTTTTGCCAAGTTGCCCTGTTGCCAAGAGATAATGCCGTTTTGAATATATAGTTTTAAAGTGAAGCCAGAGGCCTTCTTTTTTTTTTTCTTTACTCTCACTGGCAAAATATCAGACATATCCAAGAGAAAAATACATACATGGACAAATCAAAGAAGGATAGAAACCATGGGGGCCAAGACATGCTGTGCCAAAATAGAGATAAGGTGCAAGGTAGGGAAAGAGAAAAATGTTTCTCTGGATGCAAAGAGAAGGAAGTATCTATAGGGCCTTGTGGGTACGTACCAGGGAAAGCAGGGGTGGTCTGTCCAAGAGGGGTAAAGGGGGTTTGCTGCATAGCCAACTGGTGGAGCTTGGTCAACTGCTGAAGGGTTAGGAGGGAAAGTAGAACTAAGAGGTTACTGTTACACAGGTCACACCAAGAAATGAAGCCAACCAAAACTAGAGTGAAGAAACGGTGAGGAGAAGGAGGCCATGACACAAGGTGGTGGAGGACAAAAAGTAAGAGAAAAGAGATACAGAGAGAGGATGACTGTCTGTCATGGAGATGTAATCTACTAGATAATTTGATATTTTCCTTTCCGTTATACCTGTTTTCTGGCAATTTTCACATACTCCAATGTGATTTTGAAAAAGCGGAGACACTGGTGAGCACATTAACATTAATTGCAGGAAATAATTTTTATTGCCCTCTTAATTACCACATGCCTTTCTAGTTGGCACTTTTGACTCACACTCAGAGGACCTCATATGACTGTAAGAGCAGCTGCTCTCCCAGCCAACATGGTCAAACGATGTCCATCCACTGCTGTATATCATTTCCATTAGAAATGAGGGAAGACTGATGCTTTAAAGGCTTCCTCTCCTTTTAAGAGGAGTTTTAATGAGGGTGGAAGAGGGTGTCAAGCCTGTACTTGAGTGATTGTACCGTCAACCACCACCTCCACTGGCATCAATCATTGCCCAACTTTGAATTAGTGGATCTGACACAAGGTAGCTCTTGAGATGCTCTTACGACAAGGACAGATGAAGGCAGATTATTAATGGAGACTATAAGGTCCACTGGAATTAAAGAGCTGTCTACATCAAAACTGCCATTACTGTCTTTGCCTTAATCGTTAACACCAGGAGCCACCGGTTTGTAATCGACCAGATCTTTTCGGTAGTACAGCCGCAGTATGGCCTTAAACTATAGCCAGGCAATGGTTTTGAAAGTGCAAGTACTGGATGGCTTTCCTCAAAAGAGCTGGTATATGTATGTAATCAAATCGCTGCTCTTAATATAATACAAACACAGGTGTGTTTAATAATTAAATTAAAAGGAGACTAAGAACTCACATCTGGGTGTGGTATGGCATACTGTCCCTGAATTGTGTAGGCCTGCAAAGATGAAAAATACAAGAAAAAGCAGATTTTAGTATCACAGGAAAGAATAAATCAAATTAAGAACAAATCAGCTTGTACAGTTTCAAACTCTTTTCAACAAGCCTTTAAAATGGACCCATATTGCTTTTCCTTATTATCTGTCTATATACTCTTATAATGGTGGTTGCTCACATTAAATGTGGCCAAAGTTTCAGATAATGAGATCAGCGTATTTACAAGTAATCCCTGTGAGCCAAACGCTCAGGCTTCATATGACTTTCTTCTAATTTTGGCTCTATTTGATGTCTATTAGAGTGGTTATCCTTAATGTGGTCCTCTCAGGCACACAGTTCCCACCCACCTGGCTTTCAAGACTTCTGTTTGTGACGGGCAGCCAATCAGAAGAAAGTTAGCTTTAAGGGGGAGGAGCTGAAAACACCTGTTTCAAACGGTATGGTGTCTTAAACAGGCTGTGATGCTGCACCAAGGTCCAGTAAAAAATAAATAAGGATTATTTTGAACTTTGAATCATGGACAGCTACTCTAGTAGAGTTCAAGAAAAATTATTGAGTCGGAAATATACATAATAGGTCCCCTTTAAGATGCTGATTGTAAATTTTGGTATGATTTTCTGGTGGTAACGACATTAAAGTGATGATCCACTTAATTATCTGCATCATTAGCAATGACATTAATTAACATTAAGTGATGATAAAGTTAAATATTAGCATCTGCACAGGACTCATAACATCCATAAAGTGCATTTACTGACCGTAAACTTTGAGCTGTTTTATGATTCCTCATCTTTGGTTCTCCTGTTTCATTCTTAATTCATAGATTCAACTGTATAAACAAAGCAGCTCCCTCAGTCTCAGGTAAGTAATTATTCAAATCCGCATCTACACTGTGTATGTGTATACTAAAGTTAAACACAGCACATTAGTGCACTAGATTACCCTATTTTGGATAGATGTTTTTCTGTTTCTGTCTGTGTTTGCACTTCTTTTTTTTTTCCGAAACAGACTTGTGTAATTCGTTTTCTAAAGGCTTTGGTTATGTCTTTTCATTTAACACTCTTTTGTCTGTTGATTGCCAGACAAAAGGAAAACTCCCAAATTGGAGTCATTACAAGTAGTTATGTGCTGTCTTCCTCCAGTCTATCTCTTGTTTGCTAAATTTTCAAATGCATTCAATAGCTTTTAGCCCAAATCTGCAACTAAATTATGTGTATTAGCTGGGCAGACATTAGTATTCATCCAGTATTCTTGCTGACATTAATGTCATGTTGCTGAATCACACAATATGGTGGTGCTACCATCCCCACCTCCCTGCCTCCCTCTCTCACTATCTTGTGCATTCAACCAACAATGACTGTTCCAGCCACTTTGTTAGGTACACCTGTTAAACTGGTCATTAATGGAAATCTAATCAGCTAATCAGATGGCAGAAACTCATTTAGGCATGTAGAAATGGTCAAGGTGAACTGCTGAAGTTCAAACCGAGCATCAGAATGGGGAAGAAAGGTGATTTAAGTGACTTTGAAAATAGCATGGTTGTTGGTGTCAGACGGGCTGGTCTGAGTGTTTCAGAAACTGCTGATCTACTGGGGTTTTCCCGCACAACCATCTCTACAGTTTACAGAGCTTATCCAGTGAGCGGCAGTTCTCTGAGAGAAAATGCCTTGTTGATGTCAGAGGAGAATGGCTAGACTGGAAGGAGGAAGGAAGGCAACAGTAACTTAAACTACTTTTTACAACCCAGGTGTGCAGTAGAGCATCTTTGAATCCACAACACATCAAATCTTGAAACAGATGGGCTACAGCAGCAGAAGACCACATCCGGTGCCACTCCTGTCAGCTAAGAACAGGAAACTGAGGTTACAGTTCACGCGGGCTCACCAAAATTCGACACTTGAAGATTGGAAAAACATTGCCTGGTCTGATGAATCTCGATTTCTGGTGCAACGTCAGATGTTAGGGTCAGAATTTGGCATAAACCACATGAAAGCATGAATCTGTCCTGCCTTGTGTCAACAGTTCAGGGTGGTGGTGGTGTAATGATGTGGGGGATATATTCTTGGCACTCTGGGCCCCTTAGTACCAACTGAGTATCATTTAAACACCACAACGTATGTGAGTATTGTTGCTGACCATGTCCATCCCTTTATGACCAGTGTACCCATCCTCTGTTGGCTACTTCTAGCAAGACAACACACCATGTCAGAAAGCTCAAATCATCTCAAACTAGTTTCTTAAACATGTCAGTGAGTTCCCTGTACTCAAATGGCCTCCACAGTCACCAGATCTCAATCCAATAGAGCACTTTGCAATGTGGTGGAATGGGAGTTTTGCGTCATGGATATGCAGCCAAGAAATCTGCAGCAACTGTGTGATGCTATCATGTCAATATGGTCCAAAATCTCTGAGGAATGTTTCCAGCACCTTGTTGACTGTATGCCATAAAGACTTAGGGCAATTCTGAAGACAAAAGGGGGTCCAACCTGGTACTAGCAAGGTGTACCTAATAAAGTGTCTGGTGAGTGTATGTAACCAACTGTAGCCCACATCCTGGAGACTTTTTACTAAAAATATAATTATGTCACAATATTTTTGCCATTGTTGCTAAGAGTGAACAGATATTATTTGCACAACTGCACACAGTCAAGAAAATTTAAACATAAGACATGTTAGTGGTTTTTTTTTCTTACCCCAAACCTAAAATTTTTATCAGTCAGTGTCATAGGAAAACTGAGCAAGCTAACGTAAGCCAACAATCCTTGCAGATCAGTTAATCTCCATCCCAGTCTATACCAGCTGATGGCTCAGCTCATTCCTTTCTGTACATCAAATTGGCAAAACTCAGGCTGCACACAATCACAGATGCCCCTGCAAGCTCCTTTGCAACCCACCTCCACCCCATCTTTTCAATTTCATGCTACCCATGCTATTTCTTGCTGACAGGGTCCTGCTTGTGCAATGAAGTCATACCACCAGATATAAATTACTGCAGCTTGAATAACACTCCTATTTTGACTAAAAATGGAACTAAAAACATTGTGATATTTTTCAATTTACTCACAGAAAACATATTCTTTTATCTTAGTTTCACTGCATACTGTATTTACTTCGGCTATCCCCACTACAGTTGTTGAAACAGCTAAATGCTGTAATTATATGGTTCTGACAGTCATCCTTGTCAGAGACAATTTACGCCTTTTCAATGCAACAAGGAACAATTATAAGGTAGTTAATTTGTAGCTAATTAAAAGAAGCACAAAAGAAGCCTATTGTGACTTACAACACAGCAGGTTTAATTACATTACATTTTCAAAGTGCGTTCTTACCTACCTCCTGCCAACTGTACCAGTCTGAGATGTGAAAATTGAATGATTTGTACATCAGCCATCCACATCCTACCAAGTTCATAAATGTCATTTAAAATATCAAAACATAATTTGGTTTCCATCCAGTTACTATGCTGCACCCAAATCTAATAAGTAATTATTACAATTTAGTTGCATAAAAACATTATTTCTAGGATACAATGTTGAAGAACTTGCATGTGTGCAAATGAAAGTTAAAAAAAAAACCCTGCAGCAACAGGCAGTGGCTGATGCTGCAGTAAAAGCCTGAAGTTGGCTGTAGGCACAAACTAACGAGCTAAAGCTAGCTCAGCACTTACCTGGCCACCAGAAAAAATGACTGGGGTGGAGGCGGGCTTTGGGCGGTAAGGGATAGTGGCACCTTTTGGTGGGGACTGGGAGGAAGGGAGGAAAGAGACAAGGCAGAGTCAGTCTAAAGCAGGCAAAATGCTTATGTAGGTGTACCCAACTCACATCTCTACATTAGTTAGTTTAGTTTAACTTAATATGAAGAACAGAAACTGGTCAGAGCCAGGCTAGCAAAGTCCAGCATCTCTTAGATTAGAGCAGATCAATGCCTCGCTCAAATGAGTCCACAAAATAAAGTTAGCACAGAAAGTAAGGAAATTTGTGTTTGGTCGAATATTTCTTTGTTATAACAATGTTTCTTGACAATAAATCTCATACCG
>VUQI01061122.1:0-11534 GCA_015106735.1 Paratilapia polleni
TTTGTGTGAAGCTAAGGTAAGCAAGCTAACCATCTACCAGCACTGGCGTCTTATGTACAGAATCAGATCTGACAGAACCTGCTCATCCAACTCTCAGCAAAATATCAGACAAGTGCACTTTCCAGGATGTCAATACTTCAAGGCTTTGAGGTGTTAAACTTTTATTGTTTCCTGTCTTTGATGATCTTTTAAACAGGGGGTCATGGAGTGACTACTGGAAACTTGCATATAAAATAATAAAGCTGTCTGATGTGAGGTGAATGATCTTGGTGTGTCCATGGGTCACATGAACAGGACATTATGGGTTGTCTGTCCTTCAGGCTGTCCTTCACTTTGCCATTAATACAGCTGACTACTGGTCAGTGTCTTGGACACACTGTGGGATTTGGTATACAAGGCAAAATAATCTTGTATACATTTAAAAAAAAAAAATGAAACAGGTTTAATCACAAGTTTTTAAGAGATGTTTGCATGGGCTTGGCTCAGTTGGTGTGATGTGAAATATGTATGGAACCTGGTTCCACACATACATTAGTCACACTGTAAAAGGCTGTCTGGCTGTATTTATTTTGGGTTAACCCTTCAACATCTGTATCACAACTTAGCTGATAAATACTGTAAAATATGGTTGAAATGTCTAGAAAAATCTTTAAAGCTTAAAAATTGAAACATAAAAGAACCATTCAGGAGTTTGATCAAATAAATACCCGACGAACCAACGCACCATGTATAAATCTGTACTGTAACTCAAACATCAGTCTAATGAAACATCAGTTTGGTTTGCAATATTACACCCACTACAGTCTAACACATTCAGAGATAAGAAAGTGAGAGCCATGAACAGTACATGAAATCTCATTCTCTCTGTGTACAGAACTGTGCACACGTTTTAAGCACTTTAGATTCTCATCCATCATCTAACAGCAAGCCCAATCACCCAGGCAGAGTCATAAAGTACTGTGAGAAGAAGTGCTGCAACAGATGGTATGGAAAGTATGTATTGCACATTCCTCTTTTGCATTAAGCTTTAACGGTATAGTTCAGCAACTCGATGAAGGTTGGAATGAATGATATCTTCAAGCAGTTTGATTTGATCTTCCTGCTCCTCTTTTCTGTGTTCTATTTCTCCTCAACTAAGTTCTTCTAAAAGGGGACGACAGTGTTATTATCATTTTTAAAACAAAAAAACATCTTTTGTCTAAAACCTTGGCACAGTGTAGTATTTGTTCAGAGCACTCAACCCTAAGTCATTAGATGGTCCTATTGTGAGAAGATGTGCTGTGCTTGGTTTACTCACACGGTGGGGATGTATTCACCGGGGAAGGCATTGGTGGTGTAGCTAATCAGCAGACAGGTCTTACCCACAGCCCTGAGGAAGAGTGATAACAGATCCATGAGTCCAAAATTAGGCTGCAGCTTCACACTCATACAAACCTGAATGTGAATATGCTGTATGTATGTGTGGATGCATGACTGTTATGTGTGAATGTAAAGGCAGGCTGCTACCCTCTTTCACTGAGTGCCACACAGACACTGGCCTACATACAAGTTGCCTAGGGACACAGTAGCCTCCTATGATGAACCCTCCATCCACACACACACACACACACACACACACACTCTTACTCACAGGCACAACCCACCTCTCCTCTGCTCACATACAGTCCCATAGCACGCCTCCCCTTCTACACTGTACTGACACAAGCCACTCGATGCTATACAGATTGGTGGTGGCATGGATGGGTATTGGCTGTGTGCTCATGCATGAAGTCATGAGCAATTCTGTGTTCATGTCTCCGCAGACACAGCAAATGGTAGTGACACACAGTGCCAAAATGTGTGAGAGTGATTTGAGGTCAGTGGGTGTTTGTTCAGGCTGAAGAGAAAAGAGAGAGTGTGTTCAAAGTACTGATACTGACAGCTGCTTCATTCATCAGTTTGAATAATTATCACTATTTTTAAGGAGACAGAGTGGGTCATCTACTAATCAGAAGGTCAGCAGTTTGATCCCCAGCTCCTCCAGGCTGTCAAAGTGTTCTTGGGCAGGACAATGAACCCAAAAATCTATGCGAGTGTGTGTGATAGATAAAAGAGCTTAAAGTGCACAGAATAAAGCACTGCATGAATGAAGAAAAAGAAGGTTTACAAGATGGTAGTGAGATCTGCGATGATGTATGGTTTTGAGACAGTGGCACTAAAAAAAAGACAGGAGGCTGAGCTGGAGGTGGCAGAGCTGAAGATGCTCAGATTTTCACTGGGAGAGACCAGAATGGACAGGATTAGAAATGAGGACATCAGAGGGACAGTTCGTGTTGAGCGGTTTGGAAATAAAGTTAGAGAGGCAAGGCTGAGATGGTTTGGACATGTACAGAGGAGGGACAGTGGATATATTGGACAAAGGATGATGAAGATAGAGCTGCCAGGCAGGAGGAAAAGAGAAAGACCACAGAGAAGGTTCATGGATATAGTGAAGGAGGACATGCAGAGGGTTGGTGGGACAGAGGAGGACGCTGGGATAGGGTGAGATGGGGGCAGATGATCCGCTGTGGGACCCCTAAAGGGAGCAGCTGAAAGAAGAAGAAGAATGAAGAATCCCAAATTAAAAACTTTTGAAACATTTTTTTTTAATCAGATGTGACTGATGTAGATTTGATACACAGGATTTGACATTCACAGTTTTTATGTCCCAGTTATCATTAAAATTAACATTAAAATTAATTGAGATAATGCTTCAAAATAACTGCCCATACAAGTGTCTTTGGACAGTGGGAGGAAGCTGGAGTACTTGGAGAGAACCCACACAGGAACAGAGAATATGTAAACTTCACACAGAAAGGCCTCAGCCAGCGGATTCAAAACCAGGACCTTCATGTTGTGAGGCAACAGTGCTAACCCCTGCACCACTGTGCCACCCAGGGAGGAAGAACTTCTTTTTAACTTCCTTGGCACAGACTGAAGCTATAAAGTGTACATAACTGTACACAAGTTGAAAGTGTAACTTGAGTGTAAAATTCGCACATATCTTGAGTTTCAGTGCATCCAATAGATCCACAGAGACAAAGGGGATCATAGAGTTGGAAGAAAAATACACAGAAATAGAGATTCTAAACTGTCACACAAACACACACACAGACAGGGTCCGCATACATGTTCAGATCAACAGTAGTAAAAGCACTGGTGCTACTAGTAACATGGACACTGTTCCTGCTCTGTGTGCCAGTAAGCCTCCACAGCGAGCCACTACTCCAAAACCGAAACAGCTAAATGGAACTCAGTCGTCATTCACTTCATTATGTCCCCCTGTGCTTTTCCTACTGTCAGCATGGGTCAAATAATATGAATGACATCAGGTGAAAATCTGCTTCACTTTTCCTCTGAATACACCAAACACACAACCAGTAGCATCTGTGCAGTGTGTACTATAGCTGTTTGCGGCAACTGACAACAAAAACATATCTTTATATCCCACCCACCTAGTAAACACCCACATCTTATATAACACAAGGTTGCTATTAGAAATTCATAGTTTCTAAGCCCACGCTGCACTAACCCCAACGAGAATCCCAGGGTTACTTTTTCAGATTAAGGAAGCTCACTCTAGGGCTGTGTATGATATTTAAATTCAGTTACCATTATGGCTTCCAACCACAGACTGTATACTAAAGAAGTAGCCACTGTGACATCACTCTTTGGTTAGCAAAATCCCGTTGTGAAACCTCAACCTGAGCATTTTCACTGTCTCCATCATGATGTAGTTTTTTGACACCCAACATTAGCAGCGCAGGATTGATCTGACTGTGGAGGGACACAGGTGCTCAGTGAGCATACCCTGGTTTATCCTTCTTATTGACTCTAATGATGACCACAGTTGACAAAATGAACTTCATGTTGTCATCAATATGACTTGAAACTAGTGATTAAGATAATAAACTCATCAGAAAAGTATTTGAGGTCATAGTAGATCAAAATAGCTAAGCATCATTTTCCCATAGACTTCTATGCAAACGAAAGTCTTTGTAACTACAGGAGTTACATCCTGTTGGCCATTAGAAAGAATGCACCTTTAAGGCTCTTCTTAATGCCATCACTTTTCATACCCAGAAGCTACTCCCACCTTTACATACAGTCTATGCTTCCAAAAATGATAAAAAATAAGATAATCAAGATAAAACAATTATTCAGAGTTTTTAAATCATATTTTAAATAATTTTACTGCATTCCTTTTCACAGTGGTGCTCTCATTTTGACTTTTGTTATGAGTCCAGTGCACCCCTTTCCTCTACAGTGGGGCACTTTACTCTCCAAAGCCAAAGCTCACACAGGACAGGCTGTGGCAGGTTTACTTCAGCTCGAGCCAAGATGATGGAAAGAGAGAGACTTTGGTTTGAAAGAACAGTAAAACTAGTGCAGCTGTTTGGAAACACTTTGCTTTTAGGAAGTCTGGCAAGAGCCATAATGTCAAAAGCTAAGCAAATGCAGGATGTTTTAAAAGCTGAAGTATCAGGTTAAATAATCGTGATCTCAGTTTTGACCAAAATAATTGTGATTATGATTTTTGCAATAATCAAGCAGCCCTAGCTCCCTCTGGAGGGAGTCAAGGAATTTTTCACATAAAGGCTAAACTGAGCTTGATGGGTAATATTGGTTTCTTCACCCCACATACACAACATCTGAGACTCTCTCTTCACATATCTGCCATAAACAGAGCAGTTTAGTCTGCTGGGGGTTTACTGTCACTGTTTTTTATTTTATTTTATTTTTTTTTTTATTTTAATATTATTAACAGATGTGTGAAATGTGTGAAAACATCAGCACTCTAAATTTAACATTTACAGTCAAAATTCTTTCATTTTTCCATTCTGACGTTGATGATAATAAGAAGACCTTTGGCCTATTCCTAATGTTTGTAAGAGCTGATATTAATGTCAGAGCTGGTGGATCTTGCCTGGCCTGAAACTACAGCTAGTAATGATATTAGCCTTTAAAAACGAGGCGATGAATTCTTGCAGCAGACTTCAGTGCACATGCCGCTGGGTGGGATCTGGATGCACTAAGGAAAGCCACACTGCGAGCAGAATTAGGGCAGCGGGGCCTGCTGCTTGCCACTGACAGGGCCACAAATTCCTTAGCGTGCATCAGCACTTCAGTCCGCCTTCAGTGGCCTACGAGGCGTGTAGGTGTTCCCGCAGCATCCCGACACGCTCCGCTCATACCGTTGCACTGAACCGTGGGTGCAGAAGTGATCAAATGCACCACAAAGCAGATGACTGTGGAGATCTATCTCAGGAAAACAAGACGACCGACGGATCGCCGAGCCCCAGCCCCTTTTCACTACATAGCATCCTCCCATCATCCATCCATCAGTAGACGCATCACTGAACCACACATGAAAAATGTGCCGCTGTTCCGTGTCTGTGAGCGTGCTCTTACCCGTCGCCGACCACCACACATTTGATCGCTTGCATTTGGACAGCAGCTGGAGGCTTTCAGGGAGCCGGCGCTGGGATTTCACGGATCCGACAGTATGTGCAGAGATCTCAGATGAGAACAGCGGGCCAGTCCGCTCGGCGATGGAGCCGCAGTGAAAAGGGTCGATGACGAGTAGTCACGAGAGTCTCCGAAAAGTGTCGAGTGTTTTTAAAGAGACAGAGGGTGGAACACACGAATGCTAGAGAGGAAAAGATAGTTCACTCTGATTACTTCCGTCTTCGCTACCTGCTACTAAGCTACGAGTGCTATATGCTACTTATACTATTGCCACGGCTACTGCTTAAGTGGCAACCTCCAAGGCTGAAAAATGAGAACACGAAAGTACCAGAAACTGGTACACTTCTACATCAAAATGGAACTGTTACTTTTGATATTTCAGTACTTTTTTGCTAATACATCTGTACTTACGCAGGAGCATTTCTACAGTGTTGTATATATCCTGTAACAGTGCTGGTGTCTGAACTCCTGCACAGACTGAATGAACTTTGACCTGCTGCCACTTTCAAAGCCACAACAAACTCTCTGATTTCCCGCACCTTTGAATATGTATTTAGCTTTTAATCACTGCACTAAAGGCTCTGAAGCAGAAGATGATGTATAACTGTATAATCTATGACTGAATTTTATTTTTTATTTCAGTATCATAATTATAATTGCTAATTCAATTTCTTGCTTTATGTCAATTGCTTCTGTATTTGAAAGATGCTATACAAAAAGGCAGACACAGCAGATGGCTGGCTCTCCCTGAGCCTGATTCTGCTTGAGGTCTCTTCCTGTTAAAAAGGAGTTCTTCCTCCCCACTGCCACCAAAAGCGTGCTTATATGGGATGTAAGACAGTTTTGGTTCCCCCTCTGATATTGTAGGGTCTTTGCCTTACTATGTAAAGCACCTTGACGCGTCTGTTGTTGTGATTTGGCACTTTATAAATAAAACTGAATTGAAATAGAATGAGGCAGCTTCTGAGAAGAAAGACATAGGCCCATCATAACTTGCTTTACGATCATGTTTATTATGCAACATATGAACAACTCATTCCCTACAGTACAATCCTGAGCTAAGCCCCGTTAAATGCACTGTAGATATTTAACTTGATATCACAGGAAAAAAAAGTTCTCATCAAGGGAGGAGTGTAGTCATTGCAGCTGACCAGTGACCACACTCCATTGCTAATTTGCTAGTCTACATTTAGAAATGTAGACTAGCAAATTACCTAATTGTCAGATTGGGGAGACACTCAGGATTTTTCATATTAGATAGGTATACTAGATCCATAATGAATAAGTCTAGTACAATCATGCAATTTCCTTGATGAAAGTGGCAAGACTTTAACTTCTTGGAGAAAAAACAAATGTGTCATTTAGTTTTTGCAAGCCCATCAACATTCAGGTTACTAAATACAAATATCAAAAGATCATATTCCAATGAATGCGAATTTCAGAAGTTCATTACCTTTATGTTAAAGCTTCATAAGCTTCAACTGTACATGAATCATCTTGACAGCTGAGGATCTTTGGCTGCAGTTTCAGTACTAGTGACCTCATACATCCCCACCCCAACAAAGCACCACACCATCACTATCACTTCTGTAACCTTATCTGTTAGACAGAATAATCCAGATCAACCACAGAACCACACTTTGACACAAAACAGAGAGAAAATCATCAAATGGTGATTTGTCACAATATCATATCTGAAACAATACAATGTTACAAAGACAGTTTAATTTGGACTTTCATTACAAAATATCTTTTGTAAAAACAGCAGGTAATATTTCAACAGTTTTCCTGCTCTGCATCAGCCATCTGTTTTCTAATATATAACATTAAGGCATATGTGAACCAAATCTCATTTTGTATGTAAACACATTTATTTAAAGTGGAGGAGAAAAGAAGCAGGTCAGGTCCAACAGAATGTGGCAGATATGACGATCACTTGCAGTAAATGCTAAGAACAGTTCATCACATGTACTGCCTCAGCTAAGGACACATTTTTGAAACATCAGGACGAGGTTGTGATCACAGGATTCCTTCAGCAGCGGTGTTCTTGTTGACCTTCATCCATGGAAAAGGCTGAAACCACCACTCTAGATTGTCTGTATGGAGATGTTAGGTCTGTATGGTCTGTATGGAGATGTTAACATGTCTTGCATGGTGTCCCCCCCAAACAACCTGCACCATTTACGTTGCAGACTTCTCTCACTGGGTTTCTTCTTGCCGCCATGTCATGGAAGCATCTGAACAGCTGTATGACTGTAAGACTTTGTGATAACACACTGAACTAGAGATATTTGATGACTGCCTTGTA
Organism: Paratilapia polleni; assembly: GCA_015106735.1. Lineage (NCBI taxonomy): Eukaryota > Metazoa > Chordata > Actinopteri > Cichliformes > Cichlidae > Paratilapia > Paratilapia polleni. Next base: position 7,796 of record VUQI01061122.1, read on the forward strand.
GCCTTGGATAGGCTACAAGGCCTATTGAATAGGCATGGATATGATTTTTTTGATAACAGTATCTATGATGCTCTCAAACAGCTCTTTTTTCTTTGCCTTCACCATTGTAAAAACCAACAAGGAAACAATGCATTTGCAGTTTGCATCATGCACTTTCAATATGCACAGGTGATTCTTATGTTTTTCATTATACGAAAACCTTGCTGTTAATTTTCAATAACTTTGGATAACTGATTTTGATTAAACAGGATTGCTTAATTCACATTAATGTCTGAAGATATCTGGAATTTTATACTTGAGATTTTAGGGTGCTGTAATCCTGATCATGACTGATACAGTCATGATAAAAGCAAAAACCTCATGAGTGTTAAATGTGATGAAAATCTTATTCATCAGCAAACTTTAAGATAAAAAAACAGCAAACCCTCGAGGTTTGCTTGACACAAAGCGTTTAGGAGGTGTGCACATCAGTTCCACTGCAAGCCTCCATGACACACCATTAGCCATAACAGCTTTCTCTGCATAAATCTACAGCGAAGTTTCACATTTTTGCAAATAAGACATCACTGCAATGTAACTAGTTGGTAAATTACGGAAGTGATTTATAAATAAATATCCATGACAGTTTACAAAGCCACCGCCAACAGTTGGTGGAAGTGCTCAGTTTTACTTTTAAACGTTTTAGATATTCTGCATGAAATTTCTCTTTTTCTAACTTGTCTGATGGACTGCTTGAGTTTCTTTATCTGTCGGATTTAATCACAGTGGTGTCTCAGCCATTACCTTAGAGACTGTTATTTAAAAACAAAAAACAAAAAACAAAAACATAACTGATGGACAAAAATGTGAATAAGACTCAAGCTGAAAACCACATTCATATACTGTATGTTGATGACCAGCAATGCCATATATGAAACCTTGCTAAATCTGACGTCATTCCCCATTTCATTTGCCATAGCTCAGGAGAAGAGCAGGTCGTCTACTAACCAGAAGTTTGGTCATTCAGTCCCCAGCTTCTCTGACCTGCATGTCAAAGTGTCCTTGAGCAAGCTACTGAACCCTAAGTTGCCTCTGATGTATCCATGAGTAAGTCTGGGTGTGACAAATTCAAAAAGGTCTCGCCGTGCAGGGGTGAAAAATTAGACCAACACGAAAGTACCCAAAACTGCTGTTCCTCTAATGACAACTTGAAGCTTGCTCCTAAAGGGAGTCAATCCCCATAAGGTGCCATGTTAAAATACCAAACTTTACAGCATTAAAATGCATATTTACAGCCTGATCTAATTCTTTTCAATTTCATTTCTTGTCTTTTGTGAAATGGTGGCTCCATAGTGTAGTCGTTTCCACATTCGTGTAACAAGCAAAAGATCGCTGGTTCTAGGAGGAGGAGATGTAAATCCCTTTGGGGTTGCATCAGGAAGGGCATCCGGCACAAAAACTCTGCCAAATCAAACATGCGGAGCTACCTGCTGTGGTGACCCCTTGTGAATAGGGGAACAGCCAGAAGTAGCTTTTCTTACCTTTTTATGTTTTAAAAAATTCTTTCAACTTGAATAAAATGATGAAAAGATTAGTGTGGTTGTTTTCCCAGGTGTTATAATCACAGATTTACAAGGTTTAGCAGAGTTAGCAGTAAGCTAAAGAATATATATTATATTCTGTATTTCTAAAAATACAGGTCAGGTGAAAAAACTAAATACCAGCAACGTTTGGTTAGTGAAGTGGAGCTAACTGACATATAATGATAGCTACATCTTGGCTAGCTACAGAGCTGTGGTTAGGATAATATAAACACATTAGAACAGGGAAAATGTAGGATAAGGGTTCAACTGTTCTCAGTAAAGTTACATGTTGAGGGTCTCCGATGGGCAGGGGCAGACACAAATGTCACTGTATGGAAGGAAGAAGACACCAAAAATGGACAAAAGTTCATCCAAGAGACCGTCTGAGATGCCAAAGTCCTGAAAAAAAGTAGCCAACCAGGATACAGTTTAAACTAAACAAGTCCTGATGAGATTTGTCATTCTTTGACATTGTGTGAGGTATGGTTATTGCTTATGGTCATATTGCTGGGCACTGATTGCCCTATAATACTGTCTTTCCACTTCAGAATATCCTCCAATTCCAGGTAGCCATGCCATGTATTACCCAGTAGACTGCACTGACCTGTGGAGGAACTCTGAGAGGGCTCAGAAATTATCGCTGGCTCATTTCTTGGGGCTGCTGTAGTGACCCAGAGGTGAGCTATGAATGTATGAGAGGATGGCGCTCTGCAGATAGCTGGCTCTGTTGGCCTCGTCCTCCCTCATCCTCTGGATCTCTGCCTCCTTCAGCCGCAGCTTCTCCAACATGGAAGACATCTCACTCTCTTTGTCAAGGAGAGCCTCTCTGTGGTTACTGCTCAGTACTGCATGATAGCAAGCCAGAAGGAGAACCATATAAAAGAAAGCAGCACAGAAAATATTTCAGTTTTCAGACATACCGCAGATCAAATCATGCTATTGCTATAAAAAGATTTCTTTGGACAAATTCCTCTCCACTGGAATAAATGACACAAAGATATAACATCTTACTGATGTGAAGTGTAAAGTAAGTAGAAAAAAAAAAAGTGAGGGTGAACCTTTAAGCTCTCTTTCCAGAGCACTGATCTTTTCTTTGAGTCCTCCCTGTGCCGTCCTCTCTGCCTGTAAATGTCCGATCTGCTCCTGCAGCTCCACCCTCACCCGGCTCACCTCGGCCACCTTCTCCTGGTCTTTACAGGACAGCTCCTGCAAGAGCCCACCACGTGGTGAGCACAGTGATACTAACACACCCAGCAAGAATTCATCCCTTCTTAAACTATATTTAATAATGCATTACGTTTAGCTACGGTTGCTGTCTGCATTGCAGTCACTTGTATATTGACTGTTGTGAGGCAAACAATGACACAAACAGAGCTGTGCAGCATGGTTAAGTTTAGCAGGCTTCTGTGGGATCCCTCTCATCTGGCTGCAGCAACATTTTAGGACGTCACCAATCATTTCTCACATCACCTTTGGCATGCTACACCAGTCAACAGCCTGCATAGATGCCTGGCTGACTGAAGCAAACACTATGGCAGCTGTGCTTCCTGTGCCTGAGAAGCCAGCTCCTGTCTTTTGGTTTCTTATTGACCAAGTTTGATGTGTAGCTAACATAATTTTAACTCTGTGGATACATTTGGTTGACTTCAAGCAGAAATTTGTTTGTGGCTCTGGAAATGGGCAAGGACTTTTACAATTCATTTACATTTAAATTATTCACAGCCGTCCCACAGACGTATTGTTATCTACTGCAACTTTCAAAAATACAGATTCTTATTTAGACTCTCTCTCTCCGATTGATCTTTCTGAGTTAACTTCAATAATTATTTCCTCTAAACCATCAACGTGTCTATTGGACCCCATCCCTACAAGACTGCTCAAAGAAGTCCTACCATTAATTAATGCTTCAATCTTAAATATACTCAATCTATCTTTATTAACGGACTACGTACCACAGGCCTTTAAGACGGCAGTAATTAAACCATTACTTAAAAAGCCTTCACTTGACCCAGCTGTCTTAGCTAACTATAGGCCAATCTCTAACCTTCCTTTTATTTCTAAAATTCTTGAAAGAGTAGTTGCAAAACAGCTGACTGATCATCTGCAGAGGAATGGTTTATTTGAAGAGTTTCAGTCAGGCTTCAGAATTCATCACAGCACAGAAACAGCTCTAGTGA
>VUQI01061124.1:0-12897 GCA_015106735.1 Paratilapia polleni
TTTGACACATGGAGCAGGAAAGAGGTGAGACAGGAGAAGCCATGCTGACAGTGATTCGGCTACGAGCTAAGCTAAAAGCTACGCTAAGATAGCGGATCCCTAAAGGCACAATGAGTGAATGATATGAATATTAATTTGCAGGTGATTCAGCAGAAAGTGTGCTATTAATAAAGCACGTGTAGGTTACACTATGAAAATAAGACACTATGTGAAAATTAGTAGTTTGTTAATGAAGCTACACAAGTTAAGCCACACAGCAAGCACCACTGTGCGATGCAACAGGAAGTGATACGATACCACAGAGGGCCAACACTAAGTGAGATAGATGCAGCTAATATGTTTGTATGAGCCATAGCTAAGGTTATACCCTTCCCATGTCTGTTCTGAATGCATTCATCTCTGATAGGATTTAATGGAAATGACTTGATTAACCAATATATACAGACAGTGAAAAGAAGACTAAGGAGAACTGAACTGACTAGAACTACTGTGCCTGTTTTACTAAAAGAAATCTTTCTCTCCTTTCAGGCTTTCCCAAACCTGTTCTTCTGAAGTTTATATTGACCTTAGCGCTCATCACTGCATGCCTAACACTTCTCTAATATAAAGCTGTTTGTTTTAAATACAAGTACTTTTAAACTAGACCCTTAATAATATGGGGTTTGAGGGAAGACCACATGGACATCACTTCTGTCTTTATTTCAGATGTCAAACATTTCAGCTCCAACAGCTCTAAGATAGGACAAACCTTCTCAACCTGACCTTGTTGTAGGATTGTAAACATTATGTGTCTGTTTGTGCTGTTTGCAGGCAGAGGTCAGCCCACCACACTATGATGACTTTTTTTTTTTGGAACTGGAACCTCAGTCAGTGATTGGGTGGAGAACTATTCTAGAACCTTGGATCACATCTGGAACAGTCTTGAAGCTACGAGTCGTCTTTTTTCTCCTGAAATGCACAACAGCTCACGTGGATCTTCATGACGAGGAGTCTGAACTGACAACATGCACACGCAGGACTATTGCTATACTTCTTAACTGTGCACGTGTATACACTTCTTTTTAATACGTGTAGCATGGATGTAATTAAGAAGTCAGTATGTTTAGGCCTTTGCACATCCATAGAAGACACTAAAATAAACATTTTCTGTCACGAGCGCCAAGAGCACTACTGTCTGTAACACATCAGTCTCGCAAATCTTGATTCATTAGCTGCTGCTTCTGCACTGGTCATGTGACTCCACTCTCTTGAGTGTGATGCAAAAGGGGTTCAGGTTGGATAACCTGAAGTAGCTTGACCATTATAATGCCTTACTCATACCTTCTCCTTTATTTTGTGTTTTGTGTTTACAGTTTTGCATGAACAAAAGAACATATATAAGTTATTGTGAGTATTGCTCAGATGGATAGTGAGTTGTTATTTTCTTACCTATCCTCTTGTTTGTTGTACATCATTATGATTCGGGGTCTTTTTTTTTGGGCTAACCTAAGCTTTTTCTCTAAGTCATTTTACAGGAATAAGAATGCATGTTGTTATGTAATAATGCTTGTTCTCTGGATTTTAAATATTTTCCCTTTAGGATGTTTTAGCCATTGTTTCTTCTCATAGACTGCACCTGAATCAGTGCCTTATGTAATGAATGCGAGGGCGAGTGGAGTGTATGTGCAGGAGTATTTCACACTCACACAGACCTCAGGGTCTCGGCACATTGTGTGTGTGTGTGTGTGTGTGTGTGTTATTACGAGTGTGTGCATGTGAAGGTATGAATGCAGTGTGTGATTTGACTTGAAGCACAGTTCCATACCAGCAAAAAAATGTTAAATGGATCAGCCTCTCCTAATCACCTGCTGTCCTCTTCCACCCCCTCCAGTGAGCTAAACCAATGACACAAAGTTACTTGCTGCTTCCCTGTTGAATATCTTCTTATGGCAGTCCACAATGTCCTGAAATCTCTCCCTGTTTGCTTCTATATCACAAGCGTTGCCTCCCTGGAGAATAATCTGAACTACTCTCTCCTCTGTGTCTCACCTCAATTTGGACACCTGACAGCTTCTTCATCTCTCAGAAGAAAAGAGCTCAGTTCATTGTCTTTTATAGGAACTGTATGTTTATCAATAAAATATTTTAAATGGGATGCTACCTGTTTCTTCATTTGGGTTTACTTTCATTAACTCAAGTCTGCTGTTACAGTGATAAACATAATATGACTATAGTACTCAGTTCTTTTACATCAGACTTAATTTTTGTTTTCAATTCAGTTTATTGTCAGCATTTGCTCCTTTAAATTTAAAATGGTCAGTTTTAGTTCAGTTTCTATTAGTGTCAGTATTGTTATTCATTATTATTATTATTAGTAGCTGTAGTAGTAGTAGTAGCAGTAGTAATAATAGTAGTATAATACTTGGCTTATAGAGTTCAACAGTGAGGTTCTGGAGGTAAAAATCCCATTCATATTCTCCATAGGGATTTTGATTATGAGGCATAATGTTGTAACCATCCAAAGCAGACATACCACGAGCTACAACACTGTGAAATTATGGTATGTGCTCCTGTAGAAACCACAAGTCTGTATGATATCAACCTTGTTTTAACAAAAAAGCGTTTTATTTGCGATATCACGGAAAAGAACTACTCTACCCACAATCCTAAATTGAAACAGCGATGTCTGTCATTGGTGGAGGTCGCTGTTATGATGGAAATGTTCAAACGTGAACATCACGTCGCTTGAGCGCGAAACTTCAAAAACCATATCAATAAGATAACTAGTTTATACTTTACTACACACACAACACAAACTAAACTATTATACAACACTACGGTAATGGAAATGATTAACTAAAGTCGAGAAGGTTGGAAGTCGTTCACTGAGGAATTTAGGATTTGCAATGCATTATAGGATGAGTAGTTCTTTCAGAGTTAAAAGTAATTCTGTACACAGTCTTTTAGCTTTGCCTTTTTTCGTTTTCCTTTATTTTTCTGACCCAAATCAAATGTTTTTATGGTTATGATTCACTTCGTAGCTGGTTGGCTTGGTTCAAGGCTTGAAACTCTTTATATAAGGATTTTTCCGAAACGTTTTAATGGAGAAAATGAATGAAAAATTGACTTCCGGAACCGGAGCCCTTAAACAAGTAGGCGGTGACTGCGTTCTGTTGTATTCACAAAATTATCAAATTGACAAAGACTAAAAATTGTATATTTTTAACGTCTAGTACGTTTAGTACATTAAAAGGTTTTTTTCATATCCGGTTTTATCTTTACCGCAATATGAAAGACTGCCCAAAAAAATGTATGGTTGTTTTAAAAAAAATGCGTTTTGATATTGTTAGACGGTGACTATTTTTTCTGTTTTCTGTATTTAAACTAAAAGCAACAGCTCTGCCGGAACTACTGCGCAAGTTGTCAGAAAACTGCACCAGAAAAACGAGAGACCGGAAGTTTACTAATGTCCACGTGATCCGCCTCTGTGACAGATAAACTGTAAGCTAATGTAGTTTGTTGTTTCGTTTGGTCTTTTAAAAAGGCTGAACTTCAAGGCAAATGGACTCAAAGGGACCCTCGCTTTATGCAGTACGTACCTATCGTTTCACGTTAAATTGGTTGCCATGTCAACAGCTCGCTTGTTGCATAGTGATATGAACTCTGCGCCGTAGTTAGACTGTGAGCTAGCTAGCAAGTTGGAGCTGTCGGCTAAAAACATGATGAGACGCTAATAACCTGCGACCCTGCTTCTCTCTTGTTACGCAGCAGTTATATTTTATAAATAATTAAATTAGCGAAATATTAGGTCTACATAGCTGTACGGAGTTTTTTAGATTTGTGGTCAGTTTCCTTGTTTTCGCCGCTTTAAACCAAAAACGATTAAAAACCGAAACGTATATTAGCTTCAGGCTTTGTTTTAGTCGCCAGCACAGATGATATAAAGTAAGCACACCACGGGTTGTTCATAAACTTTGACTGGGTTTCCACAGTGTTTAATCGGTTATGCTTGGGCCTTAATTACACGGGTCCAATGAAACAGTGGCCACGCTTCATGACTCCAGGACTTCTCTGTTGTTGGAACTTTTGCACACACCTTCCGCACTTCTCTCACTAGTTCAATGGTCTTCCTTGAAGACTTTTTCCATAAACCTTACATAGTCTTCCTTGAATTTTGGATTTTTATTTTATTTTTTCTCAAATTTCCCTTTCAGGTGCTTGAGCCGCACCAGAATCAGCTGCTTAATTTCTGGCAGTTGAGGGGGTGTCTTAAATAGGAGGGGCATTTCCAGGTGCCCATCTGTGTTCTAGAGTATTTTTCCCTCGGCAGTTGCATGAACTGTTTGTCATCTTGTGATATGCTCTTTTCCCCAGGATTTGTATCTCTGAAGTCTGACTCAAGTAATGTGGTTGGTGTCAAGGGTGGAAGTTCCTTAACAGATAAGTGATGGCACAGGCCTGTCACTTCTGTTGATTTTGCTACAGGCCTGTCATTTTTGTTGATTTCACCACCTTTGGTGAACTGCCAACAATGCTCCAGCCCAGGTTGGTCAAGACTGCATATGGCTCTTTGTCACCTCCTGTGATGACTTGCCGTGGTGCAGGTGCTCTCAGGCAGTCATAGCCTATCAACAGTCCAACCTTACAATCCATTAACTCTGGCTTTTGCTGTTCTATTCTGCTTAGATATTTCCACCTTTTGGCAGTTTCAGAGGTAGGAATGTGGGAACATTCAAGTGGGCCTCTGGTATAGGCAAGTTGATGAAGCTTTGTGAGGAAAACCCTGTAACTCTGAGCCCACTAACTCCTTCATTCTGAACAATGGAATCTCTTCCCATCATAGTGGTTAGCTTTAACTTGACTTGCTGTAAACCCACCTCCATCTTCTCACATACCTCTTGATCTACAAAGGTGTTGCTACTCTGTGTATCCAGTGGAGCATACACTAAGGTCTCTGTCTCTGGAGTGGTGGTTGAAGAAATCCATATGAATTGAATGAAATCCTTTGAATTGTGTCCTCTCCTGAGACAGCCAAAGCATAGGTTATTGTCAAGTATGAACCTCTTGTTCTCCACAGGCTTGTTAGCAAACTTCTGGCATTTGTGAATGGAGTGGCCTTCTCCACAGCACATGCATGTGACTGAGTTTGAAGAAGGTGAAGACGAAGTGTTTGCTTTCCTTTCTATATCTGAATCATTTGAGCTGTTCAAACAGCACTGTATGCTTTCATCATCATGTTTTGTGTGATGCTTTCCCATTTGTGATGTATGCATTAGCCTTTGGACGCTTTATGTCTCTAGGTGGCTTTTCTTCAGTATGGTTCAAGGTGTGAAAGGATGTTGCAGGATTGCAAGCAACTTTTGCTTCTTGTGCAACAAAATCAGCAAACCCTTTGAAGCTAGGATATTTCTCTGTTGCAACTGCATTGTGACATGATGGTTCCAACAAGAGGTCACCCTGTCAAGAATTTTCTGGAGCAGTTCTCTTCAGTGATTTAACACTTGAAGCTCTTTGATGTGTGGCAGTCACTGAATTGTCTCAGTTTTTAAATGGCTCCCTCGAGCCAATCTTTGGCCAGTTGTTCAGTTCTTCTCTAAATCCACGCTGGATTACAAAGGGGTGATCATACCGAGCATTGAAAGCCTCCCACGCTTGATCGTAGGCTTCATCATCCTTTATATAGAAGCATCCCTCAATACAGATCAAGCTTCACCGCTGATGTATTTGTGTAGGTAAAATAACCTGTCAGCTGAATTTGTGTGTTGTTCTATCAATGCCTTGAAACTTTTGCTCCACTCCAAGAACCTGAGTGGGTCCCCTGAGAAGACTGAGGGCTCAGGTGCAGGAAGTCTGGTAAGAACCATTGTGTCATGCAGGGTTTGTATTAACAATCTTCGTTATTAGTATCGTTTGTTTGTTCACTGTTATTATTCTTGTATATTTGCTCTGTTTTGATTTCTTTGTGAGCTAATGGAGGACAACTGATCACCTCGCTGTGTGTCATTTTACATTCTCACAGGCTTCACCCGAGTCTGCTTCAGAGTAAGCCTTAAGCTTTGCAGCTATTACTTGAAGATCTCACTGATTTTCCAGTCTTTTAAGTGCCTTTGTGCAGCAATCACGTCCTCCATCTCTATTTCAGCCTGTTTTGCTGGTAGCTGTGCAGCACACTCTGTTCTTTTTGCAGTGATGGTTTGCTGGTCTGACAAACAGCTTGAGTGGCTGCTATGAACAGTAGGTTTGGAGATTGTAGTCCCAAATATTGACTGAGCATACTCTCTGTCAAGCACCATATGGAGTCTTGCGTTCTGCATTCTTCAACTTATGATTTTTCTGTGTGTACTGACAATATACATGTTTTAGAAAACCCTCTGCATTAACAATTTACTGATAAATGTGCATATAACCTTTGCAATTATATAACTGTCAGTGCAGTCCAAGTCATTAGTAACAGTTTTCTCAAATACACCCCTCCATACACTTCTTTTGATTGTGAAGTTGAACTCTCAAATGAAAACACTATTACAACACTTATAACAACACCACTTGTAAAGCAGGAGCGACAATTAAGCTATAATGACAAGTCAATTATGTTTCAACTCAGGTACTTTTGTCATTAATGAACTTCTATTTTAATACCCCCCCCCTTTCAAACTCTACAAATGTCCATAAAGTTGTGGATATAGCACAGCCAAACCTGGCGCTCTTTGCAGAGCTGTTCTGGTCTGCTTGAAGGTAGCAAGAGATGAAACAGTTATTGCATATAGTAATAGTAATCTTTTCTATTTTCTTTTCTTTTGAGTTTGCGAGCCTCTTCTCCACCGTGTTCTCTGACCACACACTGCACTAGCAAGTGTGCTTCGTCTTCTGTTGGCGGTACGTTTTCACTGTAACTACACGGGTCCAATGAAGCAATGGCCACGCATCATGCTGATGTCCTTGAAGGTTTATTTCTCTCTCTCTCTCTCTCTCTCTCTCTCTCTCTCTCTCTCTCTCTCTCTCTCTCTCTCTCTCTCTCTCTCTCTCTCTCTCTTCTTCAGACACAGTGAAAACTAAAGAAAAGACATAAATATCTCAGTTCTTTCAAAGTCTCTCATGTTAGTGTCCATAAACAGTCTCAAGCTAGCACAACAGAAATGTGCCAAAATTCAATATAAACAAATTAGCATGTGCACCTCCTGGACTACATGCAGAATACGGTTATTTTGTGGCTGTATGACTTTCCTCTGCATCCATGCTACTTCTGACCCACAATGCCATGGTCATGTTCTCAGCTAAACTCTGGTCATGTGACCATTACACTCTGCATCAAACAGACTTTACTTGAAGGTTACGGCATTTTTAACTAAAACCTTATTTTACAATCAACATTTTAGACAGTTTTTTTTTTTTTTTTTAATCAATGTTACCTGTTTAACATCTTATTCAATACATTTTTAACCATTTTCAAATAATATATGAACTTAAATACACATGAATTTATGACAGAAACATTGAAAATAAACACCTTAATTTAACTGTCTCTGGGACAGTTACTTGTTAGTTTTGCAGATATCTTTCTATATGACTACAGTCACTGGATTATGGCAGTGTTAGTTATATGCGTGCATCTTCGAAATGTACACAAACTTTAAAGCTCTTACCCACCACGTTGGATGATCTGCTTTGTCCTTCCGTAGACTCAGCCGCTCATACATTATTATTTACAAGGCCATTCTTGGTCTGCTCCCGTCCCACTTACAGACCTGCTTCTGACAGAAAAAAGTGTGGAAAGGCATCGTCTTTGGTCACCAAGACCTTCTGTCTGGCCCTAAAGCCCATACTAAATTTCAGGAAAAAAGCGTTTAAATTTCCATCTCCTTTTGTGTGGAAACAGCTGCAAAATCAACTAAATCTCAAGGATCCGGTCACACTTAATGAATTAATGTGATTTTAAGCAACTTTGAGGCAGTTACTTCAGGCTAAAAGTGTTATGCCTGAATATTTATGCTCCTGTTTAGTCTGAGATGATTGTGTCAGTTACCTGTTATGATGTTTTAAGTTTCCTTAGCTTTGAAGTTTGTGATCTAGATAATCTGTACATATGGAAACTTATTTTGCTGTGTGCATTTGTGTCTATTGTCTATGTATCTGCTGCCTATACTGGCCAGGATAGCCTTCCAAATGACATTTTTAATCTCAAGAGTTTTTTATTTTTTTGGTTAAATAAATGTAAATTAAAAATGATGTATTTGAGGAAGTTGTAGTGCTGGACACATTATAAAATACAGTACTAGTTTATCAACAAAATCAAAAATTCTGAGTTTGGTATGCTGTTAAGGAGCAAAAATATAAATCAGGTTGAAAAGCAGAAGGTTATACTAGAAACAGTCTTACTCCAGAGTTTTTTGCATAACTTAATAATAATCTTTAAGTCATTATGTGTTCATTTTAGCAGGGAGGCCCCTCACCAGATATGACACGAAGCATAGAGGAAGACTCTTTGGTGGATGGGCCGCTGATCTCTGCTGACGCCCTCCACTCTGCCATCAGGAGAGAGTTTCGGACTGTGCCAACAGACTGCTATGCTTTCCTGCTGTCTCTGCTGCATGTATGATATGCACGCATTTGCACGTACATAGCATTAAGTAATTCCCTAATAAATAAACAGCCGAAAGCGGATACATCAGTCTCACTTCCTCTGCTCTCTTCTTCTTTTAAGGTTGTGTATGTTGTGTTGTCAGTATGTGTGGCAATAATGTGTGTGTTGAAATTTGGCCAAGAGAGGGTATGTATGAGTATTTTGGGGAACGTCCAAGGCGACAGCGTCATTGTGTTCGGGAAGACGTGTTTATGGCTGCTGGGTCTGATGTTCTCGGGCTGCGTGGAGCAGCACCACGGTAAAGCCCGGAGCAGAGGATACCTGCGATTCTACAAACAGACGCGGGGACTGAAACGGGTGCCGCTCATCTTATACTCTGCAGGTACAACTTCTAGTCAGGGTACTGTGAATGAATTCGTATTGGTCAGTGTTCTCCACAAGGTGGCAGTAATGCTAAAGCATAAATGAGTATTTGTGTTCCTGTGTGTGAATAGGAAATGCTCTTCTGCTGGCTCTTCTGGCTGCAAGATTACCACAGACTGTACACATCTACGTGCTGCTCAGTATTCTGGGGGTGGAGGTCTTGGTGGTAGTGCCGTGCCTGCTGTATTACACAGGTAAAGCAATGTTAACATTTTTAATCCTGAGTGAAAGCATCTAACGCAGGTATTTACTCTTTTGAGGAACTGTAGACAAAATGTTATAGACAGGCTTTTAACATTTGCACCCTGAAACAACAACAAAATGATTTTATGAAACACCAAACTTAAGCTCCTTGTTGTCAACTAATCAATCCACACATCTACCTGCCCATAGAGTGCAGTGTGTATACATGCATCCAGTTCCTCCCTAGCTCCCCTTTCACGTCTGAAAAGGTTGACCTTTAAGTTATAAAGCAATAAGTATATAATTTCCTTTACATACGGATCAGTTAAATCTGATTTATACTTCAGTCTGGGTGTTTTTTACCACATGAAGAGGGGAAATGTGCAGTTTATCACTTTGAAAATACTACACCATGGAAATAGAACAATGAAATAAAGGATAAAAGCTTCACCTGAGTTCATGTACAGTAATTCAGCAGCAATGTAAAACATAGAGAAGAGCAGCAGTATAAATACATAAGCAGCAAAAAGGTAGCACATGAGCAGTAAAGAGAGGGTCCATGTCAAACTTTATCATATTCTGTCTTAATTTTTTTCTTTTCTAAAAGGTGGCCTGGCAGCTAACCAAAGCTGTTTTCACTCATGCACTGCAGCCCTGAATCTTTTTTTTTTTTAAGACATTACCCACCCAAATTAGTCGGACCAGACATTAAACAGTCTCTAACCTTTCAGCTTTCTAGTAAAGTCTGTGTAGTGTTTGACTGAATCCTTCTTAGAAGAGAGCAGGAAATTGTCCAGAGAATTCCAAAGAGCGAGCAGGTGGGTGTCATGTGCCTGCTGCATGTGAGATAATGCGCACACCAGGTTTTTCCAGACATTTTCCAGAGCTTCAGTGTAAAAATGGCTATTGGCTAAATGCTAACCTCAGCTATTACATGCCTTACTCAGATGGAGGAAAAAAGCTGAGAGACCACCTCCACAGACATATTTGGGACTTTAATTTCTGTCACATTCATGGACTTCGAGGCAGCTTGTAGATTGTGATGCAGTTACACTTTTTTCCCCCATCAGTTCACAATTAAGTAAGCTGAGTAAGCTTTATTTCGGTGCTGCGGCATCACTTACTAGATGGCAGCTCTAATATCAGCTGTTTTTACATGGAAAGACACACCCTGTAGATTACATTACACACAAACACACACACACACACTACCCCCACTCTGTGTCTTGGTGTGTTTGCATCACAATACCTGCCCTGCCCTTTTCAGACTCGACAGCATGACAATCAACCATTCAGCTCTCTGTCCACCCTCCCTCTCTCTGCTGATCTGCTGATTCTTTGCTTCTGATGCAAACACCATGCAGACTTGGTGCATGATACTCGTGCCTATCTGTGTGTCCACTGTCTGTTTCCCTTGCCTTAGACCTCGAGAACAAATTGGTTAAGTTTGACTGATCTCCGTGATATATGTTACAGATTATGTAGCTTTGTTGAAAATGGCCCGAAGCAACAGCTGTTACCTGAAAAAAATTCCTTGCTTTGTAATGCTGCTCTCGTAGTATGAAACCCATACTGTAGCTCTATGCTTCATTTACAGTCACTGCATTAGGGAGAATATGGAAAAAATACCATGGATTAATTTGACATTGTTCAACTGGATGGCCCGACTAAATTAATCTACTATAAGTGTGCTTGTAGCTTTTTTTCCCCCTCTGTGTAAGAAAAAAACAACAACTTTGGAGTATTTGGATAAAAAACATAAAATGGAAGGTTGGATAAAGTTTTGCTGTCAAGTGTCTGAAACAACTTTTAGAACCAATGTGACGCATAAAACACACAGCATCATAAACTATTCATGACATACATTAGATGCCAACCAGTGGAGATGCTATTATTTCACTTCAACATGCTCTCCACACATGCACTGAAACAAACAGGTGATACCTCGGGCCATAGTTGTCATGGTATAGCTGCTTTTCTCTTCCTGCTGGGATCAGACTCCTGTGAAGACGTATTTTATATAATTACAACTGTCTTTTACATCCTTCATATTTGCTCTCAGTTTATGGACCTGCCTCCACCCATGGGTGGACAGCTATAGTGATAAGACATCAACTTACAACTGTAATTTAGTGTCAGAACACATATGTGACTTGTCTGTGTGTTACTTATAAATGTAGCAGTAAAGTGTGGTGGGCTTCCTCAGACATTGGTACATTGCAGGATATATAATAAACCTTACCTTATTCAGATATAAATGTTTATGAATCTGTTTAGTAAAATTAAATGGAAAAAACTGATCGAAATCAGCCTGTGTAATTGAGAATCAAAAACAGCTGCAACAATAGTCATTCTTTTGCTGATTTTATAAAGCAATTCACTGATTTTAAAGACTTTGTGTACAGCTGGTATACAGAGTAAATCCATGATGTATCTAAGAACAATAGAAGCTTTGAAGAAAAAAAATCAAAAGTTTTTTAAAATAAGGTGCTAAAAAGTTGTTTGTTTGTTTTTTAAAACAGACACTTGGGTACATCTGGGTCATTCAGATATGATGCTTTATGATGATATTAATCTGGAGACAGAGCGGCTCATGGGCTCATGGTTGACATCTTAACCCTGCATCCATCTATTTTCTTAACTTCTTATCCGACATAGAACTGAGGCCTATCCCACGTGTCAGAGGACGGCGATTGCCACGAAACGTGAAATCTTTGTTTTTATCAAATGTGTTGATTGCAGTTTGTTGCATTCAGAAACACCATGACGTGATATTGCAGTAATCGACAGTTAACAATGGATACGTTGCCCAGAACATTTGGTGGAGGCTTACACTCCAGCCTCCCTCTGAGTGTGTAAAGGAAAACTCCTGTTAAAGATGCTAAATTAGAGGATGCTGATATTGAAGAATCTGTGATGAAAGGAAATCCATATTAAAGTTGTGTTTGGCAGCTGAAGGGCACAGATTTGAGATCAAGATACCAGAGGGCCACGGAGAGAAGGTTAGAGGCATTAGGATTTAGCCTAGCCAAAGGGTAGCCCTCAGCCCCCTTCAGCCCCCTTCAGCCATGGGAGACCCATGCACATTGTCCCTGTGTTTACAGTGCTGGTGTTTTCAGTGTGTGTGATGGGGGGTATCTCTGTTCACCGGTTGCATTCCTGCTCAGATCAATGCAGTCAGGCATAGCAGAATCAGAACGATGCCTCACAGTGCGAACCAAGTGCAAACACGCACCCTGACAGACTGGGAGTCAAGGTGGCACCGGTGAGGTCATGAAAAGAAAATGAAAATTCTCTTTTTTCTTTTTCTCTGCCTGAAGCCATAAAGTCCATGCAGGAAGGCCTCGTTCAACTTGTCTTTGAAGTGCGTGCTGATTGTCAGTGTGTGTGTGGGTATGTGTCTGTGTTCGTGTGTGTGTCTTTGAAGGTTTTCTGTATGTTTCAGCCTCTCTCATTTTAACATGAATACACTCACTTCTATAGACCTCCTTGCACATCAAAGCCATGTCACGGCCTTCAAAGGCCTACCTTGGAATACATCTCTCTCTTCTGGCTGGCTAGAACTTAGTGTAAGCACTGCAGGGCACAGGGTTAACACAACACACACAGACTCACTGATGCTGATACCTACAGTATAACCTGATCACACACAAACCCCATCTACTGGATGACAAGGAGAAATAAAACATGACTGAATCATTTTTCAAAGATTGAAACCACATTTTTGATCA
>VUQI01061124.1:15703-28878 GCA_015106735.1 Paratilapia polleni
TGCTATTGACTCTTGTTTTGAGCTTCTGGTACCCCAGGTGCTGACAATTATTAGCAGCACCTGTGAGCATGGACCCTGCTACTGCGGTCAGTTGGTGTCTGCTCCAAGCATGCCATGTTTGACTGATCTGGATAGGGCCCGTGCCATAGGGCAACTTCAAGCTGGTGACCAGCATGAGGAGGAGGTGCCAGGCTGTTGTGGCTGTGTGTGGTTCTTCCACATGCTACTGAGGCCCCTGTTTGTTAAATTAATAAATTGTTGAATTGCCAATATGTCTTGTTTCTTCAGACTTCAATCTTTGCAGCTGCTGATTAACCAACCTTCAATCCAATAAACAACACCAAACAAGAGTCAATAGCAGAATAAGCTGTTTGGCAAAATAAATAAACAAAATAAATAAATAAACAGGCTTTCCAACGGTATGAGATTTATTGCCAAGAAGCATTGTTACAACAAAGAAATAATCGACCAAACACACATGTCCTTACATTTTGTCCTACATATATTTATACATTTTTGTGTATGTAGAGTTGGGGAAATTGTTGGATTTTCCTTATTGGTATTCATTGTAAATATTTGACAGCAATTTGTCAAAAGGCTTATCGTCATGTTTTGTCCTTTTATGTTCTGTTCTCTCCTCCACCTCAGTTCTTTACCTCTGAGGAATGTAGGAATGTCTCTGTCTCACAAATACTTATTATTGCTTTATTTACTCGTGAACACACACACACACACACACACACACAGATTTAGGGCCTCATTATGCAGGAATGTGTAGTATTTCTTTGGATTGTGTGTGAGTGTTGATGCTGAGATGCTGCACTGGAACAAAGTAAAGATAGTGCTCTTTAGAACCTCCCTGACAATTTCCTCTGGCTAATGACACTCAAGTCTTATCAATACTCCAACTCCTCCCTCTGCCCTTCCTTGTGCCCTTGCCTGGCATCCACACACACGCGCACACACTCTATGGCCTTATGTCAGCTAAAAAAGCTCCAACACATATTTCGACTGTGGCTCCTCTTACGGTACTGTGCCCACCACACACACACACACACACCTTGCTGCTAGCACCACCCCTTCTGTAAAGGTATATGATTAGGGTGTGAGAATTAGAGGTTTAAGTGCAGGATATGGCAGCCCATAAGGACTAACTGCAGGATACAACAGCTTCTATGTGTTTAGGAGAGGGAGAGGGATGAAAAACAATAAAAAACCAAATGTGTCATGTTTCTCACCTAGGTGATTAACACTGATAGAAAGCTCACACTACTCAATAATGTCTGTGTGTCTTTATGAGCCATTGACACCTTTAGAACTTGGACTTGATGATTTTATTGCTAATGTAAGGTGAATATATTTGTTTGCTTTCCAGTTAAAGTGATGCAATTCAACAGAGAGCGTGCTGTACCAGACGTGATCCGAGAGGAACTTTCACACAACTACAGCGTCACGAGCCTCCCGACTGAGACCGGCTTCAGGTACACTAGTTTCACTCAGGCACACACAGAAGGTGTTGCTATAGTCAGATTTATGTTTGCTCTCTGCAGACATCTGATTTAAATGAATGTGTCTTTAACATGAGGGCCCTAGCAGCATGAGTTTAAATTTTAAAAGAGATCAATTTTAGAGAGTGTGCAGTGATAAGGTTACCCAATAGGACACTGTCCCCTTCAGACACCTTCGTACTTCCAGATATACTAGGGGCTGCATCTTTGAAAGTATGCAGGACAAATGACACTGACTACAGTTGTCTCATTTTTGCTTGATATGTTCAAGGCTTCCTCATTTTGTATTTTTGTTTCACAGGCAGCTAAATGTTTTCAGTGGGAGAGCTGCTCTAATATGAAATCAGAAATATCGACTCACTACCACTCTTTAAATCTAAACTTAAAACCCATTTGTTTAAGACTGCTTTCTCTTTATGATTACTTGTGCTCTGTCCAATTTTTAATCTGTTTTTATACTTTTCTTTTTCATTTTTTGTATGGTGTCCTTGTGTGTCTAGAAAGGCGCCTATAAATAAAATGTATTATTAATAACAATAATAATAATAATAACAATAATAATAACAATGATAATAATAACAATAATAACAATAACAATAATAATAATATTTTCAAATATTGATTCCTCAAACCAAAAGTTTTCACTTCATCTCAGTCCATATTAAATGAGTTCACACCCAGAGAAGTCAGTGTGTTTCTCAGTCTTGTTGATTACTTATAATAGTATATACTGTATTTTTCTTTTGCATAGTACCTTTCTAACTTGTACTTTTTAAATGCAGCGACAAACTAACAATGGTTTTCAGTAGTGTTCCTGAGTCTGTGCAGTAATTAACATGAGAGAATTGAGTTTTAATGTAATGCTGCTTGAGGCCTGAACATCACAGCTATTTAATATTAGTTTTCATCCCACCGGATTCTCTGAATTGCTTAATGACGTTATGTACCAGAGATGACGAAATCTCCACATTCTTGCTTTAAGACATATTTTCTTTAAATTGTTAACCATTTTCACGCTATCAAATTCAAAATGAGCATATAATGTTCAAGAAAATATTTAATATGTTGTCTTTGTAGTAATTTCAGTAAAGGTTAGTTTAGTTTTGATCATGAACAAAAAACATTGCTCTAATAAGAAAAAGGGTGCTAAATTCTATCTGTAGTTCCTGGACAGGTACACACAATATTAAATAAGCTGTAAAATACAAAAATCCAAATAGATTAATACAATAAAACATGCATACAAAGCCAAGAAAAGATGAAAATCTGCAGATGTGTTTAATGGCTGGGCAGCTCGTTCCTCAGTGGATTTAAATGAAAAAGAGGAGTGTACTAAGGCACATACAGTGTTTTAATGATCTGCAAATCATTTGTTTTTGTTTACACCTAGGCAGACTGTATTTATAGTAATGTTGGAACAATGTACCCAGTGCAAAGATCTGTCACATTGATGTGCTTGGACAGTAGTGGGGCTTCATGGCACAGAGGAATGAACTGTATCACTGTGGACAGTTTTACTTGAGATAACCATTGCTGGTTTAGTGTTTTTATGCAGCAGATCTGCTGCTTTTCCTTTAACAAACAGATGAAGCTGGGAATGTTGCAGACTCCGTGTGTGATGATTGCTTATGTGCTCTTATTTGTGTCATAGAGGTGGCTCTTCTTTGGAGGAGGTGGTGGAGAAACAGGCTGATCTGATAGAGTACCTGAAACAGCGCAACACCTTACTGAGCAAGAGGCTGCTCAACCTCACCGCTCAGCCCTGACCACAATTAGGTCTCCTCCTCCACACAAACCAGCTGAGGACACCCTCCAACACTCTAGAGAGAGAAGCTGATCATTTAACTCTCCAAGAAAAGATCAGAGGATTTAAAAGAAGACTAAAGCTGTAGGCAACACTGGACTAAAGTAACCAAATGCACCTGTTCACACAGACTGAGCCAAGAGGGCTCCTCTGTGTGGCGTCTTCACCTGAGGTGGACAGATAATGGAGGAGGAGGTGAACTGAAAGTGGAGGGCAGTTTAAAAAGGCGGAGGGGAGAAGTCGTGGGTCACGGATCAGATGTGAGGGGGTTTTTATCACTGTTTTACGACCACCAGTGACCCATGTGTGCTGCCGCTTTTGTTACTCTGAAAGAAGCAGAACGGTAAAATTGCTTTAAAGATCATCGGCACCAAGGAGAGAGAGGTTATCACTTATCAGGATCAAACTAAACGAGAGAGGGTAAATAATGCTGTAAAATGTTTAAGTGCTTTTTATCTGTCTAAATATGTGTGTCAATGGTTTATCTGGTGAGTGTGTTTCTCTGTTTGGTCACTGTATTTTTTGTTTTGTTTGTTTGTGATCAGATTTCAATAAATCTTTAATATTCTTATGTAGGCTTTTCACTATGAGAATTGACAAAATATCCAAGTATGTTTTGGCAAGTGTTTGTCTTGAAACCTGTACTGTAAGAGCCCAAACAGTAGAAACCCAGCAGTGTCAACATCAGCTGGAGCGAATGCCTTCTCCCACCTCACATTTTCTGTGTTAAACTTCATCAGTCACAGGAATCTGCATTAACAAAATGTCAAGATTGTCATTTGAACCCTTGGTGTTTGTTCCCTATTGTGATTCCTTTATGCTCTGGCATCTGTAGCTCCACAGGGAGCACAGTATTTACAACTCCTTTCCTGTGTGGCTTCAAATGAGAGTGCAGAGTTAACAGGAGGCCTTCAGGTAGCAGGATCCCTGTTTGATCTCAGGCCTCTAAGGTACACGTATAAAAGTTGTTGTTTTTTTTTGGTTTTTTTTGTTTTTTTTAATCAGTTCTTACTAAGATTTAACTGTAGGCAGGCTCTTAAAAATAACCATCCATTGTCTGTAGTCAGCTGTAAGTTTACCACAAACACAATCTCACAAAACAAAGGCAAAACAATTTTTATTAAAAAGTAAAATGTAATTCGATAAACATCTGAAGTGCATACGAGCATTATAAACAATTTGTAACTCTACTATGAAGGTATTTACAGCTCTTTGGTCCACAGCTTTTAGGTCGAGTGTTGAACATACTTGAGGATAAATCTGGTCTCAGTGCTTCTCTCCCTTTTTCTTGATATCAGTGGGAAGGAGCTCGCAACAGGCCGAGCCCACATCTGTGGCTCCCGGGCTGCTGTAGCGCTTCATGGTTTGTAAAGGAGTCAGTCATCTGCAACCGTAAGCTGAGTTTGAGTTTGAACAGAGTCTTGCTGCAGGAGCAGCTACATATACATTAATGTTTGTGGGTGGCATGTTCAGGGTGTCCCATATTTTTCTTTCCGCTGCCCGTTCTTTGTCGCTTTCTTGGGGTTTGTGCCACACACTGCAGTTCATATTCCCGTTGCTCTCCCAATGAGGTCTCCCTCATTGTTGTTCTTCTGAACTGTAATGGATAAAACAGCATTTAGACAAAAGCACTCTGCATCTACCAAAGTCACCTGTAGTCCCCCTCCACCTCCTCATGGCACTGAAAGGCCTTCAAGTTGATGGTTAGCACATTTATGTCCTCTTCTTTGTTGACACACACCTCTGCCACTAATCACACACACCTCTTCCTAACTGCCACCTGCCAGCCATGTAACCTGGTTTTGTTTGGCCTGGCTCATAACCTCCTGCTGCACAAAAACACATGCATGATTGCACACATCTTACCTCAAGGGAAGGGTACTCTGGAGTGCAGAGGCAGGCAGCGTCTGTGCGGGCAGTGGTGTCTGTGGTATTTTCTCCTCAGGTTCAAGAAATCTGAAGTAAAGAGATGGTTTCATTGTACATGGAGCCATTGAGTAAACAGAAATTCACAGCTTAGAAAATATAAATACATTATGTTAGACTGCTATCAGGCAAAATAACTGCTTACTAATGTGGTCTGCACCACTATATCACCTGACAAGTATCATTCTGAACCTATCAAAGCCTAATTGCAACTCTGTTTAACCTCTCCTGACCACTTTAATGTTTTTTTTTTTTTGGGACCCATTTACAAACAGCTGGGACACACACACCTAACACATGATTATTTTTAAACGTCCCTAATAAATCCAGACTGGCAGCCAAGCCCAGGAAGAGATAAACTGCCAGATGACTTTATGACTGCCCTCCCACCAGCCCGCGTACTTCTGAAAGAAACTGCCCCCCACGCCTGAAGGTAGTTGTTTTTTTGTTTTTTTTTAACTTGGCACTGCTACTCCATGTCATGTAAATAAAGCGTGAGTATTTGCATGAAGTTTTAACACAGTAATTAACAAAAGCGCTCCGGAGCCCCTTCCAGCCGGGGACAAAGGGCTCACCGGGGCCGCTTTGCGATCCCCGGCGGCGCTCCGCTGTCGTCCACTCCTCCTTTTACCCCCTTCATCCTCTCCTCTTCATCAGCACATGAACCTTTATCACGACCTCGGGCCAAAAGCCTCCCTCTTTAACAGCAGCTGTTTGTATGTACGCCCAGATAAGCGCAAACCAGGCTAGAATCTGCGCAAAAATCGCACCTGCTACGAGGCGGGAGCAGTAAAACGTTATTTGTTTTATAGCAGGGATTACTCTTTTGTAGTCAGACTAAAAAAAATTAAGCTAAAAAGCGCTTTCATCGCATTATTTCGCGAAATTGTTAACGACTGTATAATACTAGATAAATATCTAAAATCAATACTTATTTATCAGTGTCGCTCAGCAAGTGTTATTTGAGACTGGAGGCTATTAACAGTTTTCACACGGTGGCATTTCGTTTTTACAATTTTCACAATAAGCAGTGAAGGCAGCATAATGTTATCAAGAGACAACGTCTACCCTGCCGTCATTAATTTGTCGATACACTAATACACCTCGGGTATTTATTAAATAAATAAATAAATAAAACTAATGTAATAAACTCAACTTTGCTTCTTTAAAAGTTTGATGTCAGTTTGATGTCAGTAACCATTTGGTTAGTTTTGTTTTACCACTGAGAGTTAACTATAGTTAACATAGCAAAGAGTAGAACCTTGTTGCTTTGGTGAACAGTGCGCAGTGATTTAGAACGCTGTTGGCTGGGACTATATTTTGGTCCGTGTTATGTTATAATAACCTTTATTTTACCTAGCGAACCTTACTAACGTAACATTCAGTTATAAAGGAGTGCCCCTCTTTAATGGACACCTGTATATAAGGTGAAGTCTGAGGACACTTACCTGGCCTGGTAGAGGAGCCCGATGCTGCCATAGCTGCGAGCAGCATGAGAAGGTAGAGCAGGTTGAATATCCTCATGGCTTGGCAGCTGTTGGTTTCTGAGGAGCTTAATCTAATGATATTTTTCCCAAAAGTTCGGAGAGTCCTTGTGGCTCAAATCCGGACTGGACTGGTGATACTGAGTGTCTTTCAGATGTCTCCCTCTCTCTTTTCAGTCCAGAAATCCTCCTGGGGGAGAATCCAGTACAAACAAGTACCCTTCTTCTGAGGATAATCGGTATGTCCCTAAGGAATGTGTGTGTCCAGCGTGATTGTCTCTGTGTCTGAGAGCAAAGTGACAAAGGTGCTTCTCCCCCTTCCTCCTTTATACAGCTTCTTAGAGGGAGGGGGCGATGGGGAGTTCCCACTGCAGCCCCCCCATCCCACCCCAACCCCCAACCCCCCCATCCCCTGACACACACAAACTCTCTCCCTCCAACACACACGCACTGCGGCACATATTGACCCCACATGTAGAGGGGGTAATTCAAATGACAGGAAACCCCCTCCCTGCACCCTGAACTGCCCCTTGAACACACACACTTATGCTGTATTTTGTGTGTGTGTGAGTGACTGATATATTCAAAGAGAGCGGAACAAGCAGGCAGAGAAGATTTATCACCTGTAACATTAGAGCAAAGATTTAAGAAGCTGCAACTGGAAATAGCAGGTCCTTCGAGAACTAGATCCCTCCTGTCTTTCCCCTGCCCCCCACACTGATGAGGACACGCACGCGCGCACACACACACACACACACACACACACATCTGGGCTTTTGGGTGGGGAGGTGGGGGGCTGTTTGTATCCAGCATTTTGGGGCTGTGGTCCTTACTGAATGAAATCTAGAGGACAGTGGACTAATGACGGCCAAAGACGTCCTGACTACCTGTCTGCCTGCTCTCTGCAGTCTCTGTTTTGTCAAAGTATAGTTGCTTGTTTCTCTCATCACATGGGTAAACCTTTACAAATATAGTATAAAAACAAAATCTAGGAAATCTTGATAGATATTATGCAGTGCAAGGATAACCTGAGGGAAAAAAAACAAAGCGTTCTGTGGTAAACTTATATAAATATGTTTTTTTAATTCTAGTTATTATTAATATTATTAACTTTTTTGGCATCATGTGGTTAGGGCGAGCACCTGAACCTTGGTAGTGTAAAGTTTTAAATTATGTTATGTGTTGTGGAATATCTTAACAGATTTCAAGTCTTGTTTACATCCTTGGATCAGCATGTGATTCAAATCAAATTCAGCTGATTTTAGACTATTTTATTTCAACTTCTCAGCTTTACTTCTTTTGTTCAGTTTTTTTTTTTTTAAAAAAAAGGGGGGTTGGTTGGAAAAAAAAAACAGTGCCAAGAATCTGTATTGTATAAGCGCTGTTTTTATTAGATCAAATTCCAAGCAATACCCAGTCCTGCGTGGCATCCGGGTTGCCCGTTGGTGGGGTTTCCTGCAGCAGGTAACCCAGTTCACTTGGTATTAGTGCTGCGGTCACCGGCGTTGCGGGGGACTCATTAGAGTGTCTGCTTACGGCCGTCTCTGCAGACTGAGTCTCTCCATTCAGCACCCAGCTAATGAATTAACACATTAAGATGAAATGTCAGCCATTACATGTGAATGAGGATTAGAGGAGCAGCAGGACACTAATGGACCACGGGGCTCAAAACAGTCGAAGAGACCTGGGCCGTCGGCTCTTTTAGCCCTCAAAAATAAAGCCAAGGCCAGGGTCTTTGTGTTTTTTAGTGTTGTTTGTCAGTGCTGCGTTTTGAAATGTTGCCTTTATTGCTTTATGACGTTTGCAAAAATGCTCCTTGAAATGACAGAGATTCCTCGTGGATTTGAGCAACACACACACACGTTCATTCATCCTGCTGCAAACACTCAGCTGAGGTATGTAGTTTGTTTCTGCAGTGGGCTACACTTTGCATATCAGCTGCCTTTGTCATTTAAAAAACTTTTATTTTCTCAATTTGAATATGCTTATTTGGCCTCAATTGTCATTCACAGCCACCTGGTATCCACTGCCCGCAAACTCCTGCCAAACCTCTGCCTCACTGTGTCCCTCACTTTCTATCTATCTGCCCTTCGGAGCAGAAACGAGATTCATACCAGTTACTCCCACCGGGTTTTCGTTGTAGAGCACATTGTAATATTTGCTCTTTCGGGGGATTATTCATCTTTACAAGGATTACCCGGCCTGCTCAAACACAACCCTATGAGAGAGGCACACACAGGCAGAGGGTGACCTCCTGTCAAACTGCTGCAGTACTCTGGCAGGGCTGCAGATGAACCTCGCTCCTTTGGTGTGTGAGATCTAGCTTTGGATACTTAATCTCAGTACATTTTTGCACCCTGATTTTTGCACTATATGAAATGTTTAACAAACAGAGAAATACCCAGGTGAGCCCAAGATGACATCTTCTAAAGATAATATATTGACAGGGATATAAAACAGAACAGCAACAAATCCTCTTTTGCTGTAGAAATGACTGAGAAGGATAAGCAATTATCAAAATTGTTGCAGATTAGTTTCCTTTACCTAAGTTTGCTGAACAGCTTCTGGACATTGTGCTTGTGTGGCTGCATGTGTTTAGAAGGATACTATTTGACAGCTTTTGTAGAATTTGGTGGGAGAATGGATTTACCTTTCTGAAAGTAAGATAACAGAACATGCTGTCTTGGTATCTCTACCAGAGCGAAAACCGTCAGTCTTTTTATGGAGTAGTTCGTTAAGAAAAATACATTTCCAGCACAAATGTTATTAGCTGATAAAAATGCTTTTTTTTTTTTTTAAGTATGTTTTTTTTAAGCAAAAACTTCTCAGAAATGAAAATTTGCTGCTTCTCTGTGTTTGGTGAAATTGTAAAACTCAAAGTCTGTGTTTGGACAGTTTGTCCAACATAACAAAAAAACTATATTAAAAAAAAAAAGTCACCTTTTTGGCATTTTTCAAAATGTCTTGACATTTTGGAACCATTACTTGACTAATTGGGAGAAATAACTGGTAGAAAATCAGTTGCAGCCTTAAAGCCTTGCAGCCTTTACCACTTCTTTAGCATTTCCAAATACCAGCCCCGATATTAATCCCACCATTCACTATGTGCATATTTTAGTCTAATGTGTAGGTGAGCTCAGCAGCCAGCGTGCACTGAATTAGTGTGTAGCTCACCGCAGGGCTGCTGTTATTATGAGTGTTTAACAGCAGTCCTGGTCTTCCCAGCAGCTGTACTAACTTTACAGCCTCTCCTCCCCTCCTGAAGTTGCACTTTCTTCATCCTCTCCCATCATCTCCTGACCAGGATCCACAGATAAGGAACTCCCTTTATCTCTGATAAAACTTGCTGGGAAGAACAGTGCCTCATAAAATGCCCCTCAGGTGAAGATTAGTGCATGTACTGCATACCAATACAATTAACACACTGAGATGGTTGTGTATAGTACATACAGGTGGGTGACCAATATAACATGTTTTAGTAAGGTGTTGGCCACCTTGAGCCTCCTGAGCACCTTCCTCAAATGTATTTAAACTTCACTGGAGGGACAAACATATTTCTTTCATCATTTGGCGCTGTGATAAGTAAAAGAATAACTGTTTTTGAAGCCTTTCAGCTCTTCAACACACTATCTTTGAATATTTATCCAGCACAGAATTGATGTGACACAACAAATAAACACCCAGCACTGCCATCAGTGAATGTGGTATGAGTCAAAAAGGCCGATACTGATGTTTGACTGATACAGCAGTCAAACATCTCTAGATTTGACGATGGTCGAGAATCTGGTGATTCTGAATGCCATAGTATTTAATCTACATTAGAGTTAGACCATATGACAAAATACACCCGATAATCTATATTACCGTATTTTACAGTACCATTCATACACAGCTATCCATTTACTGTCTATCGTTATATTGAACCACCGTGAGCAGCAGGACTGCTATATGGTAGTACTGAAATACTGTATGAATTTTCATCAGTATAATGTAGTATGACAATTTGTATTTAATTCATTAAAAGCAAAGTTACCTGACCAGTTGAGGGATTTCTGAACATCCATCCATTCATCCGTTGGTCATTTGTAATCATTGCATTTGCTTTCTGTGCAGAAATAACAACAATTTACAGGTTCCAGCTTCTTAAATGTAAATATTTAGTAATTGCTTTACAGGTTATGATAGTCAACTGAATATTTACATTGCATTTTATATTGCTGGATGGTCAAGAAAGGTAATCTGAATGAGTCATTTTAGGTTCTGTGAAACTGTGATTTGAGATGTAATTGATTAATTGAGAAAGTAATTGGCCCATAATTTCTAATGAAAATAATTGTAGGCCTCATTGATTTAAAATTTATATGGAGGCTATTGTCTTTACATTGGCTGATATCAGCCTTGTTATATATTATTGGTCTGTCTGCAAGTCAGACAGTTACAGATTGCAGAGGCTGATGTGTCATATCAGTTTAGTGCTGGGTGAATGTTCAAAGATATTGTGGCTAAAGAGCTAAATGCTTTTAAAAAGTTATTTTTACAGTTAAGACTTCTTCGTTTCTCTGGCACAGAAGAGGGAATGAATAACAAGAAAACTAAAATGAACAAAGAGTAAAACAAATATTGGTATTATAATTCAGTATCGGCCTAGAATTTCACAACCGAGTCTGAGCTCTTATAAATTGCTTTTTGTGTTACAAAGAGCTGAAGTGATAGCTGGAGCTTGTGTGGCTTGTTCTGACTCTCATTCAGGAGGAGGGTGTAGGTGATGAAACGAGTGGTCAGAGCTGAAATGTGCCGTGATGTCTGAATTCGTTGGGGTGTAGTCTTGCGTTTGTGTCTGTGTGCACGAGTGTTGACTGTGGTCTGATGGGTTAGTTCATTGTCCATCATTAGAGTGATAGCGGATCTGTTGTCATGCCACAGTGTCGTCAGTGTTAATGAGGGCCGTAGCCAGCCAGAGGCTTAATTACTCTAAAGACCTTTTATCTCTCCAACAGCCAAATGCTGAGCTCAATGGCTGCATATACACATGAACAGGAGTTACACACCCATTACACGCACACACACACACACACACACACACTGAGTATGGACCATGAGCACACACCAAAGACTCTGGCCTTTTTTTTCCCTCTAGAGTTGCTTTTTTCTGTACCTCCTCCTCCGCTCCATGTCAGCAGCTAGACGGCTGACTGCAGAGGAGTGACGGAGGGCTCAAGGGTCGAGGGGCATCCTCCACAGGGGAGCAGCCTCTAACCCCCTGGGATGTCACCCCACGAGGGCTGCAGGGGCCAAAAGTCACTTGGTTTGTTAAATCCTAACTCAGACGCAGCGGCTTCTCTGAGACCTGTGCATCAGTGTTTGGCTCTGGCTGGTTCTTTCACCCAACAATCAACAGATTAAAAGTAGAAGAGGTTCCTGCCAAAGTTTGAGCTTCATGGTGTTTAACTTTAAATGTTAGGCTCCTCTTCTGTGGCCTCAATGCAGCATTCAACGGATGCTTTATGAAAACTGTAGATGGGGCTAAAGAGCAGATTATGCTAGAGGAAGGAAAGCAGTGACACTGCGGTGATAAACTGTACAAACATGATCTTTGCTCTACATGTTTAGCTAATCTTGCTCTGCAAATTACTACAGAAATTGTTAACAATTTGTTTTTTTTTTTCCTGTTTACTACTTAATGCTTAACCTAAGCCTTATAACATTACTCATTAGTCAGGAGGCTGCATCATTAATGGAGTATAAGTTTATTGTTGCCTTGTTTTTATTGTGAAAACCTAGTGTAATAGACATTGCCTCAGTGCTCTAATTCAAAACAAGCAGAACAGTAAACAGTGTTTTCAGCTTTCACTTCACCCAGCTGATTAAGGTCTATAACTCTGCTTTATGTCTTCTGCCCAGCTTCTTTGGTGATCACTCTCTGCTTCCTGTTACATGGCTGCGACTTCTTCACTTCATAGAAACCTTTTTCTGAAAGAGGGCATATGTAAGCAGCATTAGAGAAGCTGGCGTTTGTCGCTGTGATGATAACAGAGGATAAATGTGTACCTGGCTGGGAGGCGTGTGGCTGAAAGCAGACTGAAGCCAAACTGAAGAGAGAGAAGATGATGAAGGCAACGATGATGAAGGTCAGCTCAAAGCTGGTGAATGGCAGTTCCATCTACACAACTATACACAAAAACAGGATGTGCTTATGCTCTGCAACATGGTGACAGTAAAATACATATTTTATGGCACAGAAACTAACAGATTACTCTCTGCCATTATGCAGCTTCACTCTATAGATGTTTGGTATTTTATGTTCACATACAGTATAATTCTAGTATAATACTGTTTGACTGTGAGGTCCGTTCACATTCAGCTTTTATTCTTTTTTTTTTTTTTTTCCCATTATGTGTTTTTTTTTTTTTTTTTTTTTTTTTTTTTTAATTTTAATTTTTTTTTTTTGTTTTT
>VUQI01061126.1:6286-16639 GCA_015106735.1 Paratilapia polleni
TCCCCCCCCCCCCATGAAGCCAAAAGGGATAAAAATAATAAAACCTAAATATTTTTTTATCTGTGTTCGCTTGCTTCACAGGGTGGTGTGAGAGTCTTTACCACATTTAGCCGTCAGTTACGGTCACGTTAGTTTCTTATTTCTCCCGTACAGCGCAGGAGCAGAAGAGAAGCATTAACACAGGCCTTGACTCTTACTTTATCTCTAAGGCAGAGGTGGAGTAAAAGTCTGTATGAATAAAACCCCCAAACTGAAGTGAACGAGTTAAGGAAATGTGACCAAGTGTTCTTGGCTTCAGTGGGAAAAACAAACCATTAATTTCACTTTTCACCGTTTGTTCCTTTACTAATTTGAGTGAAAAATTCTTCTTATACGGCACCTTTTAACCATAGCATTACTGTTTTAGAGCAACTTTCAGTGTTCTCATTCACAAACCAATGACTGTGCAACAAGGACAGGGCAACACGGGGAGGGGAAGGGGATCAAACCATCAACCCTGAGCCACAGGTGCCTGCCCTAGGGTACCTTAACTCAAAGCACTGATTTTATTTCACCTGACCTTCCAAGTTTAAAAGTTGTAAGCTGTAATCTCATTGCATTTACATGCAATAAAGTAACACATTACCGTACTAATTCAGTAATCACATTACAGTTATAATTAAGTTATTAAGTGGGTTACAAAGGTTCTTCAGTTATCTGCACGATGGGCAAATAGAAAAAAAACCTCAGCAAACTTGTGCTACAATCAGCTGATTTCAGTTTGTGTGCAGGGAGGAGGAAAATGATAGAGTGCTCTACAACTTTTGAGGAGTGGAGAGATGAACATCACCTTCACTGTTACTGCACTAAAGGACAGGAGTGCGACAGTAAAGTGCAAACTACAGCCAGGGCAGAAACAACTGCTGATAACAGGGCACAGACTATTTGCAAACAGCTGCAAAGACAAAATGCTAACACAAAGCTAGCAGCAACAAACTCGGAGGGATGTTAAAGCTGCGCCTGCAAACCCGAGCCAAGCAGCCAGAGCCTGTTCCTCAACAGGTGCAGTCAGCCTTCATTTCTGCCCGTAGTCATATAGCTTTTCTACTCAATTTCTGTGTACTCAAGCACCACATTCACCCAGTCACACGTACATTCATACAGCACTTTTATCTACACTTAAGTGCTTACTAACATTCACACATCGGGGGCAACATGGGGTTCAGTATCTTGCCCAAGGGTACTTCGGCATGCAGACTAGGGGAACCAGGGATCAAACCACTGACCTTCCGATTAGTAGACGACTTGCTCTACCTCCTGAGCCACAGCCGCCCCGTACCTGTTGCTTTGGTTCCCCAAACCTTAACCAAAGAGCTTTTTGTTGTCTGAACCACAGTTTTTCTATGCCCTCCATCCACCCTAACCTCCACCTCCTGCAGCCCATAAATGTGGAGCTTCATTCAGTATTCTCAAATCTGACTAACATCTAGGTGATAGAACTGCCACGGTTTCAAGGTTTATTTCTAAATCAGTACTCTTTCAGGATTTCAGGAAGCTGCACATTAAAAAGTAACAGCAGTGATAAAGTTTGCTTTACACTGCTTGTTGTATTTTTTTAACATTACAGGGTCGTGGTTTGACGTGGACTCTGTAGGAAGAACTGGTGCTTTTACAAAACTAAAGACAACATTCATGTGAGACTGGCTCACCACCGGTCGACCTGCTGAAGTCTATTTAAGAAGAAATCTGTTTGGATGAGATGTTCTTACGATCTGCTGTTACCTGCTGACGTATCGACTGTGTTACCAGTCCAAGTGTTTCTGCATCTGTGGGATTAGGACATGAGGACTTTTCATGTCCGAATCCTAAATTTAGGATGAGAACTTTTTCACAGCAAGTAATCCAAACCAAGCAGCAACAAATTGATGACTACCCTGATGTTGTAGATGGATCATCTCAGACCTTCTCTTGGCTGAAATTTGGTCCGTTTTCAGCGTCTTCTTCCTGCCATATGATGGTGTTTTATCTGCCCATCGGGGACCCTCAACATGAACTTTTATTGAGGTCAATTTAACCCTCATCCTCCATCTTCTCTGTGCTAATGTGTTTATATTAATGTATTAATTAAGTGTTTCCTGTTAAACAAAGGGAGGCAAACAGAGAAGACTCTGCCCTACGCTGTAACACTGTAAAAATCT
The DNA here is from genome assembly GCA_015106735.1 of Paratilapia polleni. Taxonomy (NCBI): domain Eukaryota; kingdom Metazoa; phylum Chordata; class Actinopteri; order Cichliformes; family Cichlidae; genus Paratilapia; species Paratilapia polleni. Next base: position 8,464 of record VUQI01061126.1, read on the forward strand.
TTTTTCCGGCTCCGCTCTGACCCACCAAAGGGGGGCAGCAGTCCAGGTAGCGAGGTCTTAATGTGGTTGTGGTGTGACTCCGGTGCCAACTAGGTCATTTAGGAGCATCAGAGGTTTAATGAAGTGAAAACAGGTGTGGAACAGATGACTTTTCTATTACAGGGAAAATAATTACCCTCCCATTTCATTGCACTGAGGGCTGCATTATGGGGACGCATTACCAGAATCAGCTCTTCACTGTCTGACCCATTTACCTTCAGATAAACCTGCAGAAATGTGTTTTTGAACAGACAAATTAATCATTTATGTTTGTCTGATTCCTGTTAAATTGTGCAGAAAATGTTTTCCTTGAGCAGCATTTAACTTAAAAAAAATAAAAAGCATTTCTGTTTATCTTCATATGACTTCAAACTTGAGGTCGAGCCAGCTTTTACCGGCTCACAAAAAACGGAGGCATTTTTCATGCTGTGTGCTGTGAAATGTTTGAGATAGAAGAAACACTTTGTGCTCCCACTGAGAATCAGCTTTTCAGCGTCTGTTATTAAAAACATCCTGAGCTTGGCGGCCATTAAGTCCTTTTCAAAATCTGCTTTCAACTGGTGGAAGTTTGGCCAGCCTGAAAGCCAAAGCTTTGAAAAGCTTACAGAAGTTACTAAGCTCCGAAACTGTGGCTCACAAATAAATGATAACACATCCGAAACAGTCCAAAAAATGATGAGGGGGTGTCTGAGTTTCACTTTTAGGGAATGGTGACAGCAGACTCTATGATCAGTATTATCATCGACACAAACAGAGATGGTGTAATGAAGTGTACAGCCTGTAATACCAACACGTCAAGGTTCAAACCATATTTCAGCACATTCGAGACCTGAAAGTAACATTCACACATTTTCAAAAAGGCTCAGAATCACTGTGTATTACAAGTGCAACTCATCACCCTGGCAGGCATAAGGGTCGGGGAATCCTTTTTTTTTTTAAAGACAGACACTGTTATGTTAGCATGTTATTATCCTGCTGTTATCTTTAAATGTTTTCCACATATATAGACAGGCTAAGAGAGTCTGCAGACTCGGACTTAACACGGTTTACTTTCATGTCCTCAGCTGATATCCATCTACTTGTGTTCACTAATTACAGCTGGCTAACTCATTCATCACTGGTTATTAAACAATGCTAAGTATAAGTATGCAACATTAAATAGTGGAATTTGACCAAATCCCTCCAACCTACCCCAGTTGCAGCTGCTGGGTCTAACAACATTTGTGGAGGAAAACGTTTAACCTGATTCGTTGCTGTCTTGCTGGTAGAGCTGTCTTGCTCCCCGGTGTTTCTCTCTCCTTGCACCAGCATCACTGATGCTACAGTCACACTAGGGAAAGCCGTGGCTGGAGACTGCGGCAAGACCAAAATTACTGCAGCCATGTGCAATGAACTTGCAATCTCATTGCCTTTGAAATAGTTGCTTTGAAGATCAGGACCAGCTCTGCGACCACTCGCAGTCAGTTGCCAACTTTGGTGCGTCAAGATGGCGATAAAACAGCAATAAGACGGAGTCGGTCTGCTATCAGTTTGTGATTAAATGGGGTCAAGCTGGCAATCCATAGGTGATAATACAGCAATTAACTGATAAATCAAAAAAAAAAATTTCTGTGTCTACATACACAGAAATTCAAAAGTCCAGTCAGAAACTCATAGATCTGAAACAGAAATTCAAAAATTCCTCCACAAGTAGTGACGTAGTTGCTGCAGGACGGTGATTTAACTGCAAAATGACACAGGTGCTCAGCAACCTTGCTTTTATGTAGAAATATAACCAGAATACAGCCAGTTGGCAACCAGCTGAGTTGAGTTCCATATCGCAAAGAGACATGTCGCAGATGAGTTGCGCTCATTGACGCAGAGTGACTCAGATTGACTGTAACACATTGGCAAACTGTCTGCGTTTATAAATGAGATGGCAATTATTTGCAAACTTCACCCATCTGTCTGAGGGTGATTGCAGTCATTCTGAGTCAGACCACGACTGTTTGGAGGCAGGTTGCCTCCCACTAGGCAACCTATGCAATTGAGGGTTAAGGGTGTTGCACGTGCATGCTCAATCTCTGGGCAACCCGATGGTTGCTGCAACTACTTGCCATCAGTCTCTGACAGGAAAAAGAAAAATCAATGCAATCACCGGACAAACACCGATTTTTCATAGTCATACGGAGGTTGCCGTCCTATTTTTACTCTAGTGCGACTGAGCCATCAGTCTGCTTCATATGCAGCTCTGCTGTGCTGACTTTGTCTCACAGTGTGCAATATTGTAAGTGGATAGTTCAACATTTTGCCAAGTAAAATGTTAAATGAATCAAAAAAAACTGAACCAAGAAGAAAACACTCCCAATTTTACAATCTTATAAACTGACTGAGACAAAGAATTTCACCGGCCTTCATCAGATCTGGGTCCAGCTGTTTGGTCTGGACCGTAGTCCGGGCGAGGTTTCACACCTGTAAGTTAGCTTTGGATCAAAGTAAAAAAATCCAGAAGTCTGGATCAAATGATTCAGAGGTGACAAGTAAGCCACTGAAACCAGGTTAGCTATACACAACAAACACGGTGACAGTTTGAAGACATAAAAATTAAAAGTGCAACAAATACGTGACTAGCGGTGCTTTAACTCCTAAATCAGTCGAACTCCAGGACCAAACAGCTGAAACTTGGTCTGAAGAAGAAAGGTGGTCTCGGTCCAGATCAAACTGAACCATAACTCGTTCCATTTTTCATGGAAAACGTTTTTTTGATGGTTTAGACTTTCAGATCTGAATAAAACAAACACAGCTGGTGGCTCAGCTGGTATCCTTCTACTGATCCAATTGGCCAGCCTCACACACTGCTGAAGCTGCGTTAGCCTGCATACAGTTGATGTACATCTGCAAACTGCTTTGCAACCCGCCTCCATCTGTTGTCATTGATGTCTGCTCTATTCTGTACGGCAGCTCCACACATGCACGTGGAAGGGTGGGAAGGTCCTAGAATTGAGTCGTATGGCCAAATAAAAACAACTACAGATGGAAATACTAAAGCTAACTTTGACTGTACTCGTCCTGATAAGTATGATCGCCATTTGATAATACTCAGATAGCTCAAGAACAATAAGTGGTAGAGTCAGGAAATTTGGGCAGGGTGTTCCTCCGACCCTGACGACTCTAGCATAACCTTTAGCTTTAGCTGCCATAGACAGCCATACAAAGCCTGCATGTCTAACGGCTCCCTGTGGTGAAAGGTGACATGATGCAAATGGAAATACTTCTTTGATCAACACAGTTTGTATTTTTAGTAATAGGGTTAGGTGGTTAGTTAAAGACTGGTTTAACCACAATCATCAGGTGATGAAAAACTCAAGAGCCAACAATGGTAGTTTTACCAGATTTGATGTGTGGGTTAGGCTCAGGTTTATGGGGGGTTTAACAAAAAAAAAACAACTTTTTATCAAAATATAGTTTGATGACATTATAAAGAAGTTAACAGGAAAAACTGAAAATTCCAACACTTTCCAGTTATTCTCAGGAAGGATAAAAGAGAGACGATGAGCGAGGACAGGAAAACGATGCCACCTGAAGATGAAAAAACGGCTGAAGGATACAAACAGCATGAATCTGTTCATTTGGTTTTTTTCTCCGTCCATTCAAACGGCGAGAGAAGGTGGCTACTTGCTGACATCAGACACATAAACCAGTCAGTGTGAAGTTCAGGGAGATGCAGCCCTTGTAGGTGGATCAAATGGACAAACACATGAACCTCAGCTGAGACTTTCAGGTGTAAAAAAGTCTTTAAACGTTTTTATCAGAGGGCAGAAACTAAAACGAAGATTTTGGTTGAATTTATGCATCTCTGTCTTTCATACACCATGTGCACACTGCTGGAAGCTTTATTTACCTCATATATGCATTTACATAAATTACTGGTGTAGTAATGGACACAGTAACACAGATCAACAGAGAGCAGTAACCTGGATGGACTTAAACACCTGGAAAAGTGAGATATAAGGAGAGTGTTTGTGGAGAGCTCGATGAAAAGGATGATTTGTACAGCAAGAAGCGCCACTCCTCCCTCTCTTCAGTCTCACGCTGATCTGAGCTGAACTCCATCCTCAAAATCCAGAAAACTGCTCATTAAATCTCTGCACGTCCTCTGGCTGTCCCCCTCTCTGCCTGCCGCCTCTCATCCCTTCAGCAAACACGGACACACCAGGTGTTTTCAGAAAAACCGTCCGTTTAAAGCACCTCAACTCATCCAGTCAGAAATCACTGAACCCACTGCAACACATTTCAAACTCTGTACAACTGTCATGTTTTGTCACATCTTCTTCAAATGTGTCGCACTTCTTTGTTGGTGTTTTTATCGCAGTCTCGTTGACCTTTTACTTCTAACAGCTGCTCATTTGTTTCTCTTTCACCTGCAGGGCTACTGACCATATTCATCCAAACAGAGGGACCACAGCCAGCTTTATGTGGCCCGTTTAACCTCTTAACGTCCACCGGGTCACTGGCGCCCAGCTAGAGTTAGACAGGCGAAAATATTTCACTGACTCTTCTTGTTTCAGTCCGCCGACTTAAAACAGTTTGAAGTAGAAATTCAGAAGTAATACACGAACCAGAGCAGGTCGCTCAGGGGTTTTTAAACTGTATGTTACACACAAGAGAAAATCAAAAAAAGGAAACCTCGAATGAAGATCCAGATGAGGCAGAAGAGAGGCGTCCATGGGTTCAACACCAGATAGGTTTATGAACAACAGCGCCACATGGCCTCAAACCAAAGGTGGTTAGGCACTAAAACCAAGTGATCTGTGTTAGGGGAAACCATCAGGTCAGCCTTACGTTTAACACTCTGATGTCTAATGTCATCATTGGTGATGACCACAGCTCTAGCCTATGTTTTGGAGGAAAGCAAATAGGGCTTTTTGGAAAAAAAAATGTAAATAGTTTTTCATGCATGTCAGTTTGAATGACTATTTTCTTTGTCCCCTGGTTACAAAGACTTTGGAGATTACACATTCTGACAGCAGAGGGTCAGAGTTTGGTTAGCCTGCAGCTCTTTTTATAGACTTTTCACTGCTTTTGAACACCCAAATGAAAAATCTTTATCAGAAAACCTTTAATACAAAAACTTATGACACTTAATTTGAAGTGTAAAATCTTCTAGTTTCTGAAAATCTTTCTTGTTTAGCATGTGATTAAACTAAAACCAACCCCAAGCCCAGAGGGGTCTCTGTGACCTGGTGGATGTGAAGAAGTTAAGAGAAGAGAAGCTCCATGAATGTCTTACCTCAGTTTCAAAATCCTAAAGCAAGATTATATACAAGCAACAAGCACAGACCATAAAATATCTTTAAATTATTCATACACCAAGTGTGCAGCTGCAGAAACAGGAAACAAATCTGAAGTAAAACTGAACAAAGACAAATATGAAACATTTAAATTAGGTCCGACACACAGCAGAGGAAAAAAAGGAGGCCAACACGGAACCTGAACCTGCAACAACAGCTTCAGACCGACAAGACCTGGAACCACTTCAGTAACCAGCACTGATGTCAGAGAGCGCAAAACACACACACACACACACACACACACACACACACACACACACACAGCAGCAGCAGCGCACGACTCATTCCAGCAGAAACACGCGTGACGCGCGCTGGTTGCTGTTGTCATGTTCTTCTGTCTGGAGGAGTCATTAGAGTCCACACACACACACACACACACACACTGAGTGAGTTTGTGGCCGAGGTGTGGGGGTGATTTGTGACGGTTTTCTCTGATGTGGGTGAGACAGACCCCCTCAGGTGTGACGGATCAGCTGACTCCTCCTACCTGGAACAGGCGCAGGATGTTGGCCACCATGATGGACACGGAGCTGGCCGAGGCCCCTATGACCCCCACAACTTTCTCGGGCTTCACGAACATTGGCGGCTCCCCGTTGGTGCACCTCACATCCGATGTGTCCTTCTGGATGAGCGCCTGGACGAAAGTCAACGACTGCTCCAGCGCGTACGTGTCCCGCGAGCAGGTGTCCAGGATCCGCGCGCCCAGGGTGACGTTGGGCAGCAGCTCGTCGTCGCCGTTGATCTGGTCCAGGGCGTACATCATGGCCTCCAGCCGGTGGATGCCGTTTTCCTTCTTAATGTCCCCGCACGGCATCCCCGGGACCCCCCTGGCGTGGACCGGGAAAAGCCCCCCCAGCGTCACGTCCCCCTCCACGCGGATCGAGTGCGGCGCGTAAATCTCCTGGGAGCCGGCCAGGTCCAGGAAAGCCTGAAGCATCCACAGCACCCGGAGGGTGACGCACGCTCTCAGCTGGGGCGGACGATCGGACCGCCTGCCCATGTTTGGATCCGCCGCCTCTCCTCCAACGGTTCAATCACGCACCGGGAAAACGCAGAAGCACCGCGCGGCGCGAGGAGGCACTTCTCAGGACAGTTTAGGAAATCCAGCAGCTCATCCCCGCCCTGCGCCCCGAAGAGAGAAAGCACCCGCTCACAGGAAGAAACGGGTGTCAGGATGTCAGAGAGCCGTAATCCTGCAGGTAGAGCACGAACATCCGAGCAGCGCGGACTCAGCAGCGCGTTATCCCTGCGAAGAGTGCGCAGAGCCGCCGCTGCTGCCGCACGCTGCTGCCGCTTGTTGCACGAGAACCCATCCCAGGATTTCAGAGGAAAAGAGGAAAAGAAAGAAGCACCAGCGTGAAAGGGAAAGAAGAAGAAGAAGCACTCCGTTAACTCCTCTGGGCGCTCCCGTTATTCCGTGTGTGGAGAAAAACCCAGTCAGCCCACGCGCGGCTCTGATGTCATATCACCAACATGTGATGATGAACCTTGTCACACCTGCGGGGAGACAAAAAAACGCCAGCAGGTCTGATAGTTTCCTCAAACCTGGAAAAATCAGGAAGTGAAGGCAGAGAGGAGAAACAGCGGCTCCGCACGCTCTGAGTGCACGAAATAACTGCGCTGTGCCGAGACGCGAGCCGTGTGTGACAGCCTCCTCACCCCCTCCCTCAGCCTCCTCACCCCCTCCCTCAGCCTCAGTCCGCGGTCACCTGTCTGCGGACGCGCGCTGCGGGCAGAGAGCGCAGCTTCCCGGGTTTCTGCGCACAAAGTGTCCGAAAATGGGGAAGGAAAAGCGGGATGTTGAGCCCGCACAGAGCCGATGGAGCGGAACCCTGCGCGCTCTTTCTCTCTCTCTCTCTCATATCCGCACGCACGCGCACACTCCACCCACGCGCGTTTGTGTAATTATCAGTGTAAGGTTCCTGCTGCCAAAACAACCCGAACAAACACCACGAAAAACAGCCTCCTCAAGCTCTGAATTATAGACAGTTATTATGAATGACTGAAGAACAGAAGAGAATAGACTCATTATCAGCTTCCTGCTTCATCACCTCTCCTAATTTAATGAGAGCTCATTATAAACTCAGATTTGTACAAGTCTTCAGACTTGTTTTTTTCAGGGCTGGATTTACCTCTTCAAGGGGCCCCAGGGCAAAAACCTTATTGTTGGCCCCCTTATGACACCCCCACCCCCACTGTACAATAGCAGGAAGAAAATGTTCCTTTTAAATGAGCAGAATTTCAGAATCTGGAGAACCCACTGCACTTCTGGGGCCCATTGCCCCAGAAGTGCAGTGGGTTCTTATCTGTGGAACAGATAATGATAAAAAATGCACAGAAGATTAAAAAAAAAAATACGAGGTTTCACACTTTCATAAAAGTCAAAACCAGCTGTGAAGCATGGTGGAGGGAACATCGTGGTCTGTGGCTGCTTTGCTGCCTCAGAGCCTGGATGTCTTAAAACACTCAAACAATGAATTGAAAACTGTATTGACTCATGCCAGGGAAGCAGTCCATGAGCTGACGTTTAGGACAGTTTAGCTGATGCAACAAGTCATCAACCTCCAGGGCTTAAAAATGAAGCCAGCACTTAAGTGCCAAAAGCTGCAGTTCCTCCAACGTCCACCAGAGGCTCCAGCAGTGAGTCAGTCCCCATAGACTCCCATGTTAAAATGTCCAACTTTACAGCAGAAATAAACATGTTTACAGCCTGATACAGAAACTCTTTGGTCTCTGTAGCTAATTTCCCCCTTCATAACACCTGTTTATAACTCACCTGTTTAAATTGTATTAAGGCTTGAAGTTGA
>VUQI01061127.1:0-11590 GCA_015106735.1 Paratilapia polleni
CCCCCCCGCTGGTTCACAAGCTACGGAAGCTACATCCATCTTTTATGGTGTCCATGAATGTTAGCATGCAAGCAAGCTAAGTTTAGCTAGCTAGGCTTAATTTAGTTCTACCACGTAAATCTTGTAATGGTCAGTTCATACCTTTATAATATAATTTGAACACATGCAGCTAATTTACCGTCAAGATCAATCCTGGGAGTTTGGATGAATTTGGTGACAGTATCAACTTATGAGGGTATTTCACTACGTTATATCACAAGCACTTTGTGTGCGTCAGCAAGCAAAATAGCATTAGGCAACATTAGCCACAAGAAAGACCGCTAGAAGTTTTTATCCAGAACCAAATGAAGGTTCCCCCATGAAACCAAAGCCCTGCTGATGTTGATCTTTTTTTCCCACTGGATAAAAACTGGTGTTCTTCTGTTAAAGTGAACAGCTAACACTAGCTACCTGCTACCTTTTTCTGCCCTTGTTATTGTCTTGATCGAGTTCACCTGTCCCTCCTGTTTTAGCTCTGGCTCCCCACTTTTGGTAACTTTCATCATCTTTTGGATTTGGTATTTTCTTGCCACCTTATTACAGCACTTTCTGTTAAATCATCAATTCACAAGTTTACTTCAATCACGTGGTGTCAGCTTCTCCTCACCCCCAACCGGTCGCGGCAGATGGCTGCCCCTCCCTGAGCCTGGTTCTGCCGGAGGTTTCTTCCTGTTAAAAGGGAGTTTTTCCTTCCCACTGTTGCCAAGTGCTTGCTCATAGGGGGTCGTCTGATTGTTGGGGTTTTCTGTCTAATATCGTAGGGTCTTTACCCTAATATATAAAGCGCCTTGAGGCGACTGTTGTTGTGATTTGGCGCTATATAAATAAAATTGAATTGAATTGAATTGAATTAATGGTTCCAGTCAGGAAGTTTCCCTGAGCCGTGACACCAGCTGAACAATTGACATTTACAGCTCCGGACTGCTGGTCGTTTTCTTGGTGTTTGAGGAAATAATAAAACGGGGGTCTTTAGGGGCCCGTCAGGAGGTTGATCCAGGCATGCTGTTTGTACCTTTAGTTTGCGTCATTTCAGTCAAATGCAACTGTTGTTTTCATGTGTTAAACATAATGAATGGCTGATTATGAAAGACTCATTGATTACTAATGAAAGAACTCTGTGGTCTTTGGTTTCACCATCTGCATTCAACAAATCAAGAAAGATTCCTGGATGTTCAATCAGTGACTTTTCTGTAAAACTCATGCAGTTTTTTTCTGGTTGTTTATAATTCAGAAGTTTGCTTTGGGAATAAAGATTTTTGGAATCCTCTACAAAAAGATAAGAGCAACCTCAGGGCTGAACTGGAAAGTGCAGATTGTGATATTTCATTCATTGCTGTGAGAAAGTCTTTAAGCATTAATAGACGTGCTCTGCTGTTTGTCTGCAAAAGAAACAAACTGATATAAAATGTTCAGAAAGAGTGTCTGTTAGTCTCCTTTAATGAGACACCTCAGAGCCTCATTACAGGTTTACTGCAGGTTTGGTTGCCGTAACCTCTTCTGCCTGAGGCTTTTCTAGGAATGTGTGCAACAGGCAACACTCAGCTCAGAAACACTTCATTCATCAAGCGCAATAAACAAATCCAGAGAAGCTTGATTTTGGCTTATTGACTGTGAAAAACGTTCCCAACAGCATATACAGACAGATTCTAGGTATTTCATATGAATATCCTACAGAAGTGACTGTTAACAGCCACAGAATCAGGTTTCTGAAGCTGCCACTGTTTGTCTTTGTGCTGTATGGATACCCTTGTGTATATGTGTGCCTCTCTTCTTTTGTAGTGTACCAGGTTCCCTCTTTTGTCTCCAGTCAAACCTGCCCATCATGTCCTACTTTCAGTCCCATCAGCAGTGACTTCAGTTACATCTGTGTGATGTTTCTGAGTGCAGAGAGAGAGAGAGCAGGGAATACAGCAGCAGGACAGCAGCTCAACTCTGCCCTCTAAGGTGGGAAATATGGTTACTGTATGCTGGTCTGTTCATCTGCACATCTACTCTATCTCAGTCTCACTCTATCTGCAATTCTTATATTATTTCAACTGTTCCTGAGCAACCGTGCTTGTTCCGTAGATATAAGGTTCTCAGAGCTGAGAAGACTTTGTTTCTGCAGATGGTAAGAAATACACAGCAACAATTCATCCAAAATTAATGCAGAATTTAAACCATTAAGTGATGTTATCTGCAGACCAGAGGTTACATTAGAGGACAGGGCTGTGAAATTTCTTAGTGATAGTTAGACTCATTTCATAGAGTTACATTTTCAAAAACGAATCATTTACAAAAACTAACACAATGAAAAGGGTGTGTGTTTATGAGGGCAGTGAGAGAAAAGACAAACGCAACTGTGCCAACACCCAGCTCGGTCTCAGAGCAAAATGTGAAATAGTCACGAAAACGAGTCTATTTGTTCGTATTCGTGGACACGACTTGTCACGTTTTTTTTTTTTCGTGACAGCATGACTTTATAACTTTGTGTTTGCAGCATGGATGTTGTGAGGCCAGACAAATGGAAAAAACATGTTCCTGCACACCAAAATGATGCTGGGTAGTTCGTGCCCAAAAACTCGAGTCAGTGGATTAGAGGTCCTTAGTATTTCACAAACTGATCTAAGACTGCGCTGCAACATCACAAGAAGTTACAGCACAAACACTAACACATTGCAGTATGTGTGTCTAAATGGGCATTGGAATGAATCAGACTTTTTTTTACGTCTTTTCTTCGGACAGACAGCTTTTCATATCCGGTTTTATTCCCCCCGCTGCCATACCGGACACTGAAACTAGCAGCAAAAATTTCAGCCGTGGCTCTTTAGTCAGGGGAACATTTTTAACAGAGATGTGATCACTAAAGGTATCTCAGTGTGAGACTTTCTGATCCTGCAAACACTTTACTGAGAGGAAATCCTGCAGTATGAACTCCTTCTGCCCCTCTGACCCCGTAGGGGCTACAGACGCCCCAAGACATCAATGGAGGACTCTGCACTGCATGGTTAATGTTATAAGGACACAGGCCACAGACGCTGCCACCAAAAAAAGTATATGTAGATGGAAAATATTTGGCTAACGATCCTCTGCTGCAGACTGTACAATTAGTTTGCTCAGCTGTGTAATGTTTGGTTTCCACCTGATGTTAATTCTGCATTTTTAAGAGTTTTAAGATCCCAGTAAGACCCTGAAGGTTATGTGCTTCTTTTTTTCCCCCTAAAGAACAGTTTTCCGGTTGTGATCCGACCTGAGTCTAAGCTGTAGAAGTCCCACTGCTCACCTGTCAATAAATAAAATAAATGTGACTTTTACTTTCAGAACCTGGTTCTGAAGCTTAAACCTTACAAAATATGGTATGAAGGATCTGAACTCCCAGATTTCTGCTATCAGTGTCCTCATCTTTGTATGACTAGCTCATTCTCCTCCCAGGGAAACACTGAGGGAAATTACTACACACTGGAACACTAACAACATCAGGCCTGTGTCTACTTGGAAATGATCTTTAAAAATGTCAGGCTTTCTGAGGCTCCATGATGAAACAACCACGTCGTTTAAAATTAAGGTGCCAAAATAGAAAAGACAGAAAACTATGACATGAAAAGCAGCCAAGAGTAAAGTGCTCATTTGCTGATAGATTAACATAGATTATATATAAAAACCAAGCAGAAGTGCCTTAAACCTGCATTCTTCCTAATGGCCAGCAGGGGGCAAAAAGAAGTCCAGTTGTACAGAAGTCTATGGGAAAATGCTCCTACTTTTCACATGATCTGAATTATGGTACCATTAAAGGTAAATTAGAAGAAAATTTGTGGTGTGCTTTATGACGGGTCTACTGTGATTCACAAGTCGTTGTTCTGTAAACTACAGTATCGATAAGTACAGCCCCTCGACCACCTGATGTCTGGTTTCAAAAAGCTAAGATAGCGACAGTTAAATGCTCAGCTTGAGGCTTAAGAAACTGGTGATGTCACTGTGGCTCTGGCCATCATTGAATACAGTCTATGTAAACGGGCAGCAAATTCTAACCTGTAGCTTTTGTGTGATTGTGAGCTCTAATTATAAAAATCCTCTCAAATTTTTACTGGCATCTCTCTAAGCTCATGCTAATATATTGTTACATATAAAACAACACAAAAATAATTAAAAAACAAAACAAAAAACAAATGTGGCTTCAGTAGTTACGAGTGAAACTTTTGCGGAAGTGGCTGGAGTTTGGTTGGTTTTAACTGGAATACACAGAAGCTCAAACAATAACTGAGAGAATATAAAATAATTAAAATCCTGTTAAAATCCAGTTTTGGTGTATATGCATGTGTCCCTGCAGGAAATCAAACACCCATTGTTTCTCCACCTGCCACAGTCTGCACGTCTCCTCACCCCCTCACTCTTCCAGACGTTTCGTCTCCTCCCTCCGTGGAGGATGACTCATTGTTTTCAGAGTTTCTTCGACTCACAGCCACATTGATTGGAGTGGGCTTACTTCTCGCTCCGTGCTGTGGGACTCCTGCACCCCTGGCTCATCAGCTTTAACGCCACTCATCAACCTGTCGAAGTCTGACAGCCTTGCAGCACTTTTCAGTCAATAAACTTTTTTTTTTCATAAAGTATTACTTATGTATGCGAAAAGAAAAAAAAAAAGCTACCACAGAGAGACTCGACAAAGCAAAGTGACACAAAAGGGTGACTATGAGATGCAAAACGTTAGGGCTGTTTTCAGGGTTTTTAAATGGGGGGAATTGATCAGGAATAAATACAGTGTAGAAGATTAGGTAGACCTGTTCAACTGCTGGTTAATGCAAAACGTGGCATGGCTGTAGGTGCCAGATGGGCTGGTCTGAGTATTTCTGCTGGGATTTTCCTGCACAACCATCTCTAAGGTTCACGGAGAATGGTCTGAAAAAGAGAAAACATCCAGTGAGCAGCAGTTCTCTGGGTGAAAATACCTTGTTGATGCCAGAAGTCAGAGGAGAACCAGACTGCTTCAAGCTGTTAGGAAGGCAACGGTAACTCAGAGAACCTCTCAACCTTACAACCAAGGCATGCAGAAGAAGATCCCTGAATGCACAACATGCCCAGCCTTGAAGCAGATGGGCTACAGCAGCAGAAGACCACACCGGGTGCCACTCCTGTCATCTAAGAACAGGAAACTGAGGCTACCCTTCACACGGGCTCACCTAAATCAGACAAAAGAAGACTGGAAAAATGTTGCCTGGTCTGATGAGTCTCGATTTCTGCTGCAACATTCAGATCAGAATTTGATGTAAACAGCATGAAAGCATGGATCCATCCTGCCTTGTATCAACGGTTCTGGCTGCTGGCTGCTATTTAAAATAAATAGTACAGGGTAGAGCGAAGCCATGAAAACCATGTATCACTGATAACTGCAGTGTTTAAAAAAATAAATTTTGATACTGTGTCCACAAAGTACATATCATAATACTGTAAATAATTGTGTGATTGTTCTTTTTATTTGTTTGTTGACTCTCTCGCCACCTCCATGCACTTTGATTCTGAGTTTAATATATTTGCCAAAAAAGAGAGAAAACACTTGAAAGACACAATAAACAAAGGTATAGAATTATTTGACTGATAGAAATGTTGCCATTAATATTTTTTTTAAAGAGATCACAACTATTACTTTTTTTACCACAATAATTTTAAAGTTAAAATCTGATATTGTGTGAACCCTAACCGGGTACCACGTACATTTGCATCCAAAATATAGTGGAGTAGCAAGCAGAAAGCTAGAAGGTTGCCACTCCATCCCTCCCCTCTGGACACAGCTGTGATAAAAGCTTCATATCCCATCTAAGCGGCAACCTCTGCAGCTGAAAACTGAAGCACCAAAATCTGCAGGTCCTCTAATGTCCACTAGACTTCCATGTTAAAATGTCCAACTTTACAGCAGAAACACACGTTTACAACCTGCTACAAAAATCTGTTTTTGTCCATTTTTGGCAGTTTTTTAACCCTTCATAACAACTGTATAGGGGGTTAATTTTTTATAACCCATCCTGATTGACTGACTGTAGCTGCTAGCTGTCTGCTGGGCCTCACCTTCACTAATTGGAGTCACTGAACTTGACCTCTAAAACATATTTGTGCCTTTTTTTGGAGCATCTTTAGTGGAATTATCAAACTAATATTATAGTCTGTTCTTCAGTTTTAGTGAGTATTTGATTACTTTGGTATTCGGCACTAATTAGCAGATATCTGTGTCTGTGCATTGCACCCGTGCAGTTTATGGATGCAGCTCTTTAAACAAGCTTGATGAGCTCATAACTTTCAGCACTCCACCATCTCCTCCAAATATGGTCACTTCTGTCTCCAAAAACCTGTCATGGTGGTAAAAACACTGAGTCCAGTGTGGAGTCCAAAACCAGTGGGTGGCATCAGAGCAGCTGTGACCCTCTATGATCCAATAAGATGTCATTACACGAAGAAGTTACCAGAACAATGTATATTTATATGATTAAAGCATAAACATGAACTAACTGAAAAGACAGTGCAGGTTCAGGTTATCATTCGCACTGTTTTCCCTCTCAGTCTCTGCAGGTGTTATTCTGTGTCTGAAACTTTCCTCTCTACACAAACTGTGATCTCACAGTTACAGGTACACTCGCACTGCCTCTCTGCCTTCATTCCTCCAAACGTCCCTTCTCACCTTGATCTGAGCGCTGCTATTCTCAGCCTCCCGATGAAGAGCGGGGCCCACGGCCGACGTACAGGTGCCGCGACACTTTTCACATCTGACGGAAATGAATCGACAGCCTGAGCGCCGAGTGCAGAGCAGGTTTTAAACCTCTCACTTTGTTTCAGCGGCTCCACTTCTCCAAATGAAACTCGCTGAGAAGTTATTTAAAGCTGGCAGAGTACGAGCTCGGGTCGAATGACTTTTTTTGTCTGGATTTAAATGCTCTGTAGTGAAATCAGACAGAATCTTCAACAACTCGGCGGCTCTGCTCTGCAGACCTTTAAGCCTCTTTTAGCTCCAGGTTTTGTGGCTTGTGGCTGGTCTTGTTTGGTGTCAGTGTTTGGGCAGCAAAAAAAGCATTAAAAAGCCATTTTTATTCAGCGGCAAACAGTAGACAGGCAGCTAGAGGCTGCTGGAGCTGAAGGAGCAACTTAAGAGAATATTTTACTCCGGATTTCCTGGTGGCAAAACCAGCGTTGAAATACTGGGCTTAGAATAATCACTGGGATGCAAACATCACCACTTTCCATTTTGTTAAGTGATGACCTAACTACCTTGTTTTCAGTTCTTTGTCTCGTTTTTTCTTTTAAAGACACGAGCCTCCAAACACTATTCAGTTATCATTCTTGGCCTCTCCAGCTTTTTATCAGCACCATTCATGTGTAGCACCTCTTTAAGCTAAGTTTTAGCCAGGAAAAAAAAGCCACCCTAGGGTGAGTTTTGACCCCCAAATAAAGGTCCTGATATTAATCAGATATTCTGCTGGTATTTGTTCTGATGTTGCCCATTTTATCCTGTGACCAGATGGGCTTCACTCAAGAAGTGGCTTATTTCTGACTACTGTTAGTTAATATTGAGTTAAGATGCAGTTACTGAGTGTAGCAGCTAGCAGGATAACGTAGCGAGATAACACTGACAGAACAAGAGTCCTGGACAGCTGCAGGATCATCTGTGCCTTCGCACTCAACCACAACAGACACATTATTTTCGTATTGTAAGTGCATGATTTTTTCTTCTTTTATAAATGTAATGCTTTTGGTGCTCGAGGCACAAACTCTTAATGGCTTTCTCAAAGTCATTCATTTGGTTATGTCTCTAGAACGCGATGAAGATTAGTCGAGATGATTTAACTGGTGACTGAGATGAAATGTGCACAGACCTGTGGTTTTTTTTACCAGCTCTCCCTGGCACGATTGTGTGAACGTTTATAATCGGGGTCTGTGGATGTCATCAGGATTATGAATCTTACATGTAATATATCCCCTGAGCTGGAAATCTTGCCCTCTGTGTAACACAGGGCGACACTGTAATGGATGAGGAGTGGGTACTGAAAAGTCCAGCAGCCACACAGCACAGAAAATAAATAAATACATAAAAATCTGGTGCTGTCGCTGAAGAGGAAGATTTAGGTATTTAGGCAAGACTCTCAAGAGAGTCAGAAAAAGTCTCATTTTTTTATTTGAGGTACAATCTGTTCACACAGTGTCAGTAAAAAACATCTTCATGTTGTTACAGAACATTTAACCGTTGATTTTTTAGAAATAATGGATATTTGGGGACTGTCGTGTTCATTTAAACATAAAACATTAAAATTAGAGCTGGAAAAACGGCAGCTATTTCTATTGTTTTGTTGTTTCAGACATTTTTCAAGCAAAAGTAGGAGAAATCTGGCCGATATCTTCTTCATCCAGCTGCGTAAATGATTGATGAGAACAGTACGTCTCACAACTTCACTTTGGGAGCCACCATTTGGTATTTACTATTTACTGAGGTCTCAGAAACTATGTTAATAATGAAAACACTCATTTGTTGCAGCCCTGTTGTAAATGTTTTACTTATTAGTCATGCAAAATAAACTCAGCAGACAGGAGACAATTTGCAAAATCATTCATATGGAGATAATAGATGAGTGTAATCTGTCTCACAGTCTGCCATCAAATATCCTGAGAGATGCTGCACTCCTTCTCGTAACCTGCCCAGCCCTCCTCTGCTCTTCACACCCACTTTCTGTTTTATTTGAAGAACCGGGAGCAGCTAACACTCCTTAAAGTGATGAAATAACGTTGGATCGTTCACCGAGTTGATCCACTGGTTTTCCAGGTCAAGTCCAGACAGAAGCAAGCCTCTTAAAATCCAGTCATACAAACCTACAGGAAGGTTTCAGAGACTGAAGGTGAGACTTTAAACAGAAGAAAATCTCAACAAAAGAAGAGGAGCACAAAAGGAAAACTCCCATATTGTTCATATTTCCTGAGAGAAAATGGTCAAATCATTGTGAAAGCTTTCAGAGCCTCTAAGTCAGTCAAACCTGCCAGTATTTTGTCTTAGATTAAAATCTGTGTCTACTAACCCCCAAACCTATAATATACGAGTCAAAATTTAACTTTTAAAATAAAAACAATTAAAAAAAAAAAATTCTAGTGCCGTCAAATCTACAATTTCATGCCTAAAAATTGGTGTGATTACTGCCCATTGTGCAGCTTGTTATGGGTGGAATAGTTCATGATGACTGCTCAGTGTTGTCCAACTTTTCTTTCTTTCTTTTTTCTTTCTTTCATTCTGTGCAGGGTGGTGCAGACATTTTGATAGAAATCTCATTGTTCTTCTTTATGACAGCAGATTTCTTTGTAATGGTTCGGCAGGTCGGGTTGGTTGGGGTTCTGTTTTCCTTTTTTCTTCTTTTTGTATTTCTTTGGGGCAGCACGGTGGTGCAGTGGTCAACACTGTTGCCTCACAGCAAGAAGGTCCTGAGTTTGAATCCACCATCTGGCCAGGGCCTTTCTGTGTGGCGTTTGCATGTTCTCCCCGTGTTTGCATGGGTTCTCCGGGTACTCCGGCTCCCTCCCACAGTCCGAAGACGTGCATTTAGTGGGATTAGGTTAATTGGTGATTCTAAATTGGCCATAGGTGTGAATGTGAGCGTGAATGGTTGTCTGTCTCTCTGCGTTAGCCCTGTGACCTGTCCAGGGTTCACCCTGCCTCTCGCCCTATGGCAGCTGGGATAGGCTCCAGCCCCCATCCGTGACCCTGAATAGGATAAGTGGAAGAAAATGGATGGATGGATGTTCTTAGGAGGAGTTGCTGGGCAGGATTTACCTGTGGTCTCCACCTATGGGTGGAGCCTCCTGGTGTGAGTCATTCTTGTCTCACCTGGTGGTAATTAAGTCATCAAGCTGCAAGCATAAGAGGGACAGATGGTTTGTAGTTCCCTGCCAGACTGTCCCCGTCAACATGGTGACAACCAGGCCTCCACAATTTGTAACGTCTTCTAAGTGTTGAGTTTGCTTACGTTGCCTCTTTGTGTGCTTTGTAGTTGTCCACCTGAGAGTTTTGTTTGGATTCTTCTGGTTGAGAGTTCAACCTACTTGCTGCTTCTCCGGGGATACTAACAATTCTGCTCTCCTTTGGTTCCACCAGAAGTCTGGAAATACTCACCTGCCTGCATCACGTCTGCCTGCCCGCTCTCCACCAGCCCCACTGTTGAGACTTACCTGCCGGCCCCGTACTCCTCCCATGCCCAGCTCAAGCTCGCTTCCAAAGCTCCGGTGAACCAAATCCTGCTGTTAGTTGAAAGCTTGTTGCAGCTCCATCTTCAACATCCTTTGTCCATTATATCCCTCCTCTGCACGTGTCCAAACCTCTTTAACTTTGAGAGCCACAGTGGTACTGATGTGTCAGTACCACTAGTAGGAAATTCTGTAATTTAAATACGCAAAACTCTGGGAGAAAACTATTTAATCATTCACAGATTTGTGGCTAGGAGGCTATATTCAGCTGCTGAGTTCACTTACACATAGACAGGTTACAAAACATTATGACTCTGAACCGGTGACTGAACCGGCCATCTTAAATGAGCCTCCTCCTCCTCCTCTTCCTCCTCCGTGCTCGTTGTGGAACAGCCTTCAGAGCTGATCACATGTTTGTGGGACAGCAGAGGATGTTGCAGTGGGGCTTTAACTCCAGCAGTTGGTCCTTTCATAACACTACTGCAGCTCACCGCGGGAGTACATCGTCCATCGTACGCCCACGCAGCTCCTTCGTAGTGCAAACCGAGGCTTTCGGCAGCACTTTTCACCTCCACCTCTGGACTCCACAGAGAGAATTGTGTGAAAGTGTGTGTATGTGGAGAAAGATATAAAAGGTATAAAGTCCAGGACAGAAAGATTGCATCTTATGTGTGCGTGCTTTAAAATAAAAATCTTCTTTCACACTTAAATATCAAAGCAAACAGTTTGAACTGTTCATGCAGCAATGTGAGCCTTATCGACGTACGGAGTGGTTTAATAAGAGTAAACTGCTGCACATAGTCACATATTTCTTTCACAGGAGTGGGAAGGAGGCATTTGATTTCCTTTCACTGAGCATTTTATCAAACTGAGCAAACTTAAAATCACATTTTAAGGCTTGTAGGAGGTAGGTTTGTAAAATACTGCACATTTTACAGCACTTAACAGAGTATAAGATCTCCCATAATCTCTTAAAAACAGCCCAAAGGGCTTTTTATCTTTACACTGAAAGGGATTTCAGACTTTGTTCCTGGTGCAGGTTAAATGTGGATGAATGTTAATCCTATGAGGCAGCTGCAGTTCCTCTAATGACCACTTGAGACTGGCTCTAAAACAGAGTCAATCTTCATAGACTCTCATGTTAAAATATCCAAAAAACACTTCTTTGGATAGTTACCCCCTTCATAACAACTGTACTGGGGTGAATTTTTTATAACTTAGACACTGGAGCAAGGGGCGTGGACGTTTTGACTGACAGGTCAGCTTTCAGGCCCCTCTCCTATGGAACCAGCTCCCAGTTTGGATTCGGGAGACAGACACCCTCTCTACTTTTAAGATTAGGCTTAAAACTTTCCTTTTTGATAGAGCT
>VUQI01061127.1:12195-23659 GCA_015106735.1 Paratilapia polleni
AATAGGCCTAGGCTGCTGGGGGCTTCCCATGATGCACTGAGCACTTCCTCTTCCTCACTTCCTTTCACTCTCCATGTGTTTATACACCACTTGCATTTAATCATTAGTTATTATTAAACTCTGTCTCTCTCCCATAGTGTGTCTTTTGTCCTGTCTCTTTCTCCTCCCTTCTGTTTCCCCTCACCCCAATCTGCAATATGACGCAGGGCTGCACATGAGCTTGAAAATTGTGTTTTGTACACCAGTTTTCTACACTGATTAAATATTTCTAATTTCCTGTGGGCCCCCCTGCTGTGTTCCCTGTGTGCCACCCCATTTAAAAAATCCTGGAAATGCCCCTGCACTGTACTAGAAATGCTTTTTCAATATTAAAAATTATATCTAAAATATAAAAATGTAGCATATTAATGAATACATACATTTACTGGGTTACAGTAAATGTATGTATTCACAAAGTAAAGTGCAAGTTTTATAGTAAAGGTACTGCATTAGAAAATTTCAGTACTTTAACCACACAAAGTTTTGTGAAATACAGTTAGAATACTGTAGATCAGTGTGTGTAAAATTACTGTAAAGCATTTTAAAATGTCTGTATATAAAAGACGGATGTACCCAATGTGTTGCCCATTCATTTCTGGGCTTCATTTTGAAGTTTCACTGTAAGCGTTTTGGCTGCCGCCATTTGTGACCATATTTGGATAAGGTGGTGAAGTGCTGCTTCCATAAACTGTAAGGATGCAATACACAAACACATATCTGCTAATTAGTGCTACATACCAGACTAATAAAATACTAGAAATTCACTCACCAAAACTGGAGCACAGACTTCTTGGGCAGGCTGTTTGTACAGTTAGCCAAAAAGCAAGCTATATTATTTGTCAGATAATTGCATTGGAACAATCATGGGTCCAGTTCAGTGACTTAGCAAAAGTGAAGCAGACAGCAAGTGGCTACAGTTGTCAATCAAAATGGGCACACCACTAACTTTACACCTTAACAAAATCCAAACAAATGAGAATGATAAAATTTACCTCTGTACATACACTCACTGGACACTTTGTCAGGTACACCTGTTAATGCAACTATCTAATCAGCCAATCACATGGCAGCAACTCAGTGCATTTAGGCATGCAGACATGATCAAGACGACCTGCTGAAGCTCAAACTGAGCATCAGAATGGGGAAGAAAGGTGGTTTAAGTGACTTTGAACGTGGCATGATTGTCGATGCCAGACAGGCTGGTCTGAGTATTTCTGAGTATATTACTGCTGATCTACTGGGATTTTCCCACACAACCATCTCTAGGGTTTACAGAGAATGGTCCAGTGAGTGGCAGTTCTCTGGGTGAAATTCCTTGTTGATACCAGAGGTCAGAGGAGAATGGTCAGACTGATTCGAGCTGATAGGAAGGCAGCAGTAACCACTCGTTACAATCAAGCTATGCAGAAAAGCATCTCTGAATGCACAATACGTGGAACTTTGAAGCAGATGGGCTACAGCAGCAGAAGACCATACCAGGTGCCACTCCTGTGAGTCTCAATTTCTGCTGTGACATTTGGATGGTAGGGTCAGAATTTGGCATAAACAACATGAAAGCATTATTTATGCCATGTCCATCCCTTTATGACCACGGTGTGCCCATCTTCTGATGGCTGCTTCCAGCAGGAAAACACACCATGTCACAAAGCTCAAATCATCTCAAAATAGTTTCTTGAACCTGACAATGAGTTCAGTGTTCTCAAATGGCCTCCAGAGTCACCAGATCTCAATCTAATAGAGCACCTTTGGGATGTGGTGTAACAGTAGATTCACATTATGGATGTGCAGCCGACAAATCTGCAGCAACTGTGCAATGCTGTCATGTCAAGATGGACCAAAATCTCTGAGGAATGTTTCCAGCACCTTGATGAATCCGTGCCACAACGAATTAAAGCAGTTCAAAAGTCAAAAGGGGGTCCGGTGCTAGCAAGGTGTAACTAATAAAGTGTCTGGTGAGTGTAAGCTATTAAGGGGCAAATGTATTTTTTGTACCAGGCTGTAAACATGTTCATCACTGAAGTTGGGTTTTTTTTAACATGGGAGTCTATGGGGATTGTTTTGCTTTTGGAGCCAGTCTCAAGCGGCCAGCTCAGGAAATGCAGTTCATGTCACTTCCACATTGGCTTCATTTTTTCAGCCTATTGGTTGTCACTTAGTCCAACAGTAGGTAAACATTTAGTTCCCCACTCAGTGTTAACATGCAACCCAACCACCAACTCCTCGTGTCCCAGACTCGTCCCCTTTTACCTTTGCAAACATTGTTATTGCATACCCACAGCTGAGGGAATTGACATGAAAGCTGCTTTCCTGAAAGGTAATACCCACTGCCATGCACTTTAGAGGTCACAGATTTAAAAGAAAAGAAGGGAACAAAGGACAACAAAGGATTAAGAAGGAAGGAGAGAGTTTAGAGAAGAAAACAAGAGAAGCGGAAGAGTGCAGGATGCTCTCTGTGGTCCCTCCTGTCACCAGACAGAGGTGAGGGGGCTGGTTGTCATGACAGCTGTTGTCATGGCAGCTGGACTGGGTAATAAACACGAAGAGGAGTTGTCCGTCCATCCAGTGAAATAAAGCTGCCGTGGCAACCGCCAACAAAATGCAGTTTGATTTTGAGTTTGATCTTCACTTTAAGAAATGCACTTTTCTGTTGTCTCATTAAAACAGTCACATTTCGGGTTATGACACCTCTGTCTTAAAATGTTTCTCAAGCAGAACAGACACATAAATGGGAGGCTTTTGGGTAGTGCTGTCCACACTTTTTATCCAAGTTGCCGTCTGGTCAGTGAGTCATTTTACCATTTTGGAAGAGAATGGAAAAAAAACTAGGACTAGATTGGACGTTGTATTCATGGTCCCCAGAGGATAAATCCTTATGGCTTTAGTGATCACCAGACTTTTCATCTTGCGACACCTGCAGGACAACTTCTGCACTTAATCACTAAAATATACGAATGTATACAGTATACAAATGTAGTTTACTATAACCAAGCGTGCTAGTGTTAGCTGTTAACTTAGTACACCAGCCTCTCATCCAAATATGGTCACTTGTGGCAAGAAAACAACGTAGCGATGGCTAAAATGCCAGTGCTGAGGCTTCAACATGCGGTGTCCAGAAACCAATGGGTGATGTCAGGGTGGCTGCAGCCATTCCTTAATTTATAGTCTATGGTCACAACCTCTCTGTGCCTAAATAGGGCCTAGCAGCATGTTTTTCACCAAACCAACCCCATTTTCATAGTGAATTTTGATGGCACTGCTCAATTCTCTTGAGCATGTCACCAAAAGTCACTTACCGGCAAGGGTTTTAATGGGAAGGTTTTAAATATTTAGCATCTTCAATTTTTTTCTGAGTTTAAAAACATAAAACTTTAGTTTATTTAAATGCTGCCTCAGTTTTAAATGTGGGATTAAAACATTGATACGACTGTGGCAACCACTGCTGCTGCTGCTGGGCCTCACATACCCATCAGCACCTATTTAAATTCTAATCAACCCTGTCTTGAGCATGCCTTTTACAGTTCAACAGGCCCCGAATTGATCTTAAAGTGAAATCACTTGACTAGTGACACTGAACATTTTAAGCATTTAATCAGCTCCATACTTCTGCTTAATTACAGGTGTAAAAAATAAAACTGCAATTAATAGAAACCTCTTGAAACATGAGCAACTGAAAGAAATCTGAAATCTGCCACTTTTTCAGTGAAATACATTTGTTAAAACATCCAAAAAAAAAAAAAACTGTTTATAAAATAAGATAAGCTATTTAACTAAAAAGCTGATTCCTGGAGGGGCTCCAATAAATGAAAAATCCCACGGGAGTCCATCTCTGGGAGGGAATCCTTCTGGCAGTGTGGTAAGCAGAGAAACCCGTAGAGGAACATTACCCTCCTGTACCACAGCGTGTGGTTGTGGACCTGGTCAGCAGCTCTTAAAGCTCCAACATCAGTCAGTCCTCATTTCTCTTTACCATCACCCTCATATTTTCAGCTACTAGTCTCTTTGTTGCCACAGTCGGTCTTTGGTTCTGATGATCCGTTTTTGTCGCTGTTCTCCAAATCCAGCTCCATCTCTTTTTCTGCTGCTTTTTCTGCCTCCTCCTCTTCGTCCTTTTCCACTGCATCCTCTACTTCCTCCTTTCCCTCCTCTTCTTCATTCCTCCTTTTCTGCCCCAGGCCCTGTTTGTCTCTGAAGACCTCCACGCCTAACATTCGGAGGTAATGGAACCTCTCGTTGCGGGGGACGAAGGCTCGGATGGACGTCTTTCCCCTCCAGCCACACAGCTGGATAGGACACTGAGGTTCCTCGGGGTTACTGAAAAACAGAGGGCGACCGTGGGTGTCACATCTCAGCAAAAACCAGACTGTCACTTCAACACATACACATACAAAACACTAAAAATGTGTTAACAGCTTACTTTGGGTTTGGGATATACTTCAGAACAATGCTACCCATTCCTGTGAAGAGAAGAATAATGATATAAATAAAATATTGTTTCAATGTTACATAATCACTCTTCAGGAAAACGCCAACTTGCTTGCCATGTATAGTTAGTTACGTTATAACATGACATTTACCCAAGGTAACACTGGTTTCTGGTTCAGCATCTTGCTCAGAAGCAGCAGTTTTTGTAGAGAATTACAGATTTAACTTCTGCTTTCATTTGTTGTCATTTATCTGCTACTGTAACACCTTTTGCCATTGTGCGAAAAAAACAAAACAAAAACATTCATAGTTTGTAGTAAAGTCTGTAGTAACTTTACTTATAGAGCTTTACAAGATGCTACAGGAATAAAGATATTATATTTAAGACTTCTTCACTTATAATTTTAAATTATATTTAAAGCCAAAGCATCAGTGGAAATGCACATGAAAAGGAGGAAATACACTCTTCCCATGTGAACACACTGATATAAGTTCAATATTAACAGTAATGCACAACTTATGGTCCAGCATTGGTGTGGGTTTGGCCTTTGGCTACAAAGGAGGGATTGTGAGAATTCAACACACTTGCATGCAGTCCACTAAGCAGAACGTCAATAACGTAGCAGCTCATGATCCACCACGGTTCATAGGTTATTGTGATGTGTGAAGCACAGAAAAAGAGTTACAAGTTTTTTTGTCGTTGGTTGGCTGTATTGCACAAACTAATGAGAAGTCATTGAGAAGCCAAGGAGGTCCGCAAACAGTCACATCCAGGACAAATTAATCTGTTTTCACTAAAATCTGACCAATAAACCAGGAGGTGTAGTGATTTTTGTGAACTGTGGACAGATGGACGAGGGATGCCTCGCCATCGCATAAGCTCAACGGTCCTCCGGCTAGATGAGCTGAAAACCCAACAATGCATAACCCAGCGGCAATGACGTTATGCATACTTTGAAGGATGACTGGTCAAAAGCTTTTCTTAAACGGGAAACAAAGCAACAGCAAAAGGGTGTTAAAAAAACAAAATAAAACAAAAACAAACCCCACCAAAGATCAAGAAAGCTCACAGGCAATGTTCACAGCGGATGGCTTTCATTGGTTCTAACGCTCTTTAATTTCACCACAAAGAAGTCCTTTGTATATTCTGACTTCTTCTGTCTCTGCAGAGGAGCTAAGCTAAACATGGCTGTAAACTAGTGCGCAGCCTGGTTAGCAAGGTCTTGTTCTTATTCATCATCTTCGGGTATATGCCACTGTACTGCAAGACTTTTAGACCTTTAATGATTCTTATTATACTATTATTACCATAAACTGTTTTCACACATAAAAAAAGCCTGAAAAAGTTAGTGGAACTGTAAAGATGCTATTAAAAAATTAAAAAGGACCACGTAAACTAGCACTCTTTTACCATCAGTCCACTCATGATCACTAATTACAACAGGCTGAAATCAATCAATGATTCAGTGTTTTCCTGCTGGTGTAGCTTTCCGAATTAGAGCGTGGATCACAGTCTGCTTGTTGCAAAAATAGCGTAGCCCTAAAAATTCTGTTATATTGCATGATTTAAATGAGTCAAGGGGCAAAAATAGCTACAGTTTCGCAGTGATCAGACCTATCCAAACTGAATTTAACATGATTTAATATGTTGAAGGCATTTTTTTGTAGTAAATGTGTATTTAAGACATTTTAAGGAACAGTGTTCATCCTGGCTTTACTTTGCTAGAAGTAGACCTTCAGTTGGAAATATTTGACAGTACCCATTTTCTGGGCCCGAGCATGAGCGTCATCCTCCAGTTTGCTGAGATAGGGGTTCTCCTGGGTCAGCAGCACTTTGATGTCCTCCACACTCACTCTGATTATCCTGGAGCGTATATACGGCTGGAGAGTGTAAATACCCTGGTAGGACAGAAAGTACATGTGGTTGACAATTGGCATAAAGAAACTCTTTCCAGTTACACAGAGCATATAAAATGAATTAATTATCAGCTCATTTGAGTGTGAATTCTGCCGTCTGGCTCACTTGTTATTCAGCTGCAGCTCTGCGTTGGCCACAGTAAAGATGGCAGGAAGAATTTCTTGCATGTTTGAACATTAAATTAAAGGCATTATAACCTCAAAGAATATTCAGGTTGTTGAAGTCCTAGAACCGTAAGCTTTTCGCCGTGCACCATTTCACGTCAAAAAAAAAAAAAGAGGATTACGGACGTGAAGTGAAGACTTTCACAATCATATGGCTTTTAGTTAATAAGACTGCTCAACAAAGAACAAGTGGAATTACACAGATTTATACTCCACTGAAGATGTAATGTGAGGATGAACTGTGTGACTGCTGGAAAACTCCCCAGTGTGTGTGTGTGCGCGTGTGTGTGTGTGTGTGTGTGTGTGCATGTGTTACCTCCTGAGCCAGTCTAAAGGCACAGCCAAACTCCTCTCCCTCACTGTTGCGAGACCACACCTTCACCCCTGTATTAATGACCTGAGAGACAGAAAAAATAAAAATAAAAATCAAAAGAAAGCTGAATTGACTCTGTACAAAAACACCACAGTAAAATAAAACATAAACATGAGAGGTTATTTAAATTAGAATCAGTGACTAATTATTTTTCTTGTAGTCTTGTAGGATTCCTGGTGATGCATTTGTAATTACACTAAACTCTCTTCAAGGCAGCGACTGTACAAGACATCACCACACAGCCCAGCCGGTCTCTGGTGTCCCAGCAGGTGTGGGAGCAACTGTCAGTGATTTGCATGGGAAAATTCTACCACACATGTGCTGTACTTTTGTAAGGGAACTGAAGCCAACGTATGTGATAACTTAATGAGACTATTAAGGTAAAAGTGATCGGTGAAGCCTCAGTAACACCGGCCTAGAGACCACTCGGCGACCCCTCGACAACCTCCGTTGCTAGGGAATAATGTGCATTCGCTGACTGGTTGGTGAGTGGTTTTAAAGATTGCTGGCTGTCACTAGGTGAAAACAGTTGCAAAGAGGGTGCTGCACCAAAAACCTCGTGATCGCTTTGGTCACTAGCAGATTGCTGCGGTCGCCAGTAGTTTGCATGGAAGACGCCGACTTGTCTGCAAACATTAGCCATTTACTCTCTGAGCTGCAGTGAAACCTGAAAAACTGCAAGCAAACCGGAAACAGAGAACATTCACCTTCAAAGTAAAAGTTGGGCCTCACTGCTGCAACCAACACATTTCAAAAGGCCCAACTTTTACTTTAAAGGCGAACTTTGTCCGATTCCGGGTTTGCGTCACACTTTTCGGTTTCACCACCACTTTTAAAGTGTTTACAGACATCTCAGCGTCTCTCTTTCATACTACTGGCACCCTGCTATGGACCAAAGCAACTGCAAGTAGGTTTTCGGTGCAGCACTGTATAGCTCTTTGCGACAAATTTCATGCTAGAATTTCAGCAACCTCCCTCAACTACTTGCCAACCAGTCAGGAGTACACATTTTTCCCTAGCGACCGATGGTTGCCAGATGGTCGCAGACCAGCCTCCAGGCCTGTGTGACTGAGGCGTAATTAACACTCATTCATAATGTCCACAATCTGTAATAATGTTCAAACTTTGCCTTGGCATAAAGGGGCAGTTCAGTTTTCCCTCTGCTGTTTTTATGTCTAGATTGTTTTGGTGTGAGCTGAACAGTTTTGGAGCTACCTGCTGCAGAAATGTCTGCTTTCTCTTGAACATAACCAGAGGCCTGTACCATGAAGCAGGATTTGGGGCTTGGTAAGGTAGGGCTGTTAAGGTGGTTCACTTCTTAGCAGGGGTATGTTTCCGTGGTAACTTATGCTGCAAACTTGTTCCAGAGATCAACACGTGCAAAATAACCACCTAACTAATCAGTTCTCTAGAAAATGGTCCCTCCATTCCTGGAAGATTTCTCAGACTTCTGTGTGCAGGGGCAACTTTTGCTTTTTTGACACAATTAACCATCCTGACCATGTTTTGTCATGTGAATTCAGGAAGTTGCTGTCAGGTCGCTTCTACCTTGTACCCCAGTGTAAAACAAATAAATTTAGATACTTCAAATCCTTCATTCCCTCAGTTATTAGATCACTTAAATCTGACAGGGTTCATTTAGATTAATTTCTTTTTATGATTGTTCATTTTTAGACACATCATTTTTATTGTATCTCTTTATTTATGTGTGTACATAACATGACTTGTATTTGTTGACCTTATATAAAATTTGAAAACTAAGCCTACTTACCAGTTAGTGACATATTTGTATATTTATTCTTTGACTTCTCAGACCATTTAGCAACCCCTGGGTTGCAGCTGAAAGAATGAGGCTGAACCTCTTTCAGCTGGTCTTACACACCATTAGAATACATTTAGCATCTTATTAGCTTAATGGAATACACAGCTGTAATTACAGTCAGATGTTCCCGTACCTTAATGATGATGATAATAATGATGATACTGATAAAGCCTAACATACACAGACTTTATTTTTTATTATTATTTATTTATTTAGTCAAATTTCAATCCTGCTTTTAAATAGATCGTTTAAATAGTCCTCTTCCAGTCTTACTGACCACTCAAAGGCTGAAAGTGTCCAAACAGCCATACATGTTTTTTAATACTGCAGACCTACAGATTATACAGTGGCTTTTCCTATTCCACAAACACACAGCTGCTTTAAATGAACCGGTATTTATACAGCGACTTTTTACTCTTACTTCACTACACTACAAGCCACATTCACCCATTTTTACCCATCACGCACACACTCACACTCCAAGGTATGGGAGCAATCTGGGTTTCAGTATCTTGTCCAAGGACATTTAACATGTGGACTTCACGAGACATATTGACACTGCGACTGGCAGTGTTTCACCTTTTCATATTTTGCATCAAATGACCAGTGGATCTGTCCATGTTTGTATTTGGTCATATGCTGCAAATACTGCCCGTTTGTGTGAATCCAACTTTGGTGCTTTGTGTACCACAAATCGCATGTGATACGTCCAAAACTGTGCAACTCACAAAACATCTAAATGGATAAACAGCACTACAAAATTTGATTTTGAGGTCCCCTGTCCCTTTAAGAGTGAAGTGACTAAAAAGTGAGAAACATCAAACACTGGGGAGAACAAAGAGACTGAGTTCCACACAGTGCCACCTGTGCAGGTCCTACAGGGTTGAGGACCAGAGGGATTTGGGAAAGGAGAGGCTCCCATCTGTTTATGCTGCTTCCCTCAAACACACATACATGCACACACAGTCAGACACGAGGGAAACAAAATAAACAATCCAAAAAAAAAAAGAAAACCCTAATGAATCAATGTGAAGCCAATAAATCTGTGCTTACATAAACATAAGGCTGTTTCAAACAGATCAATACGAGATACATTGTCTCCAGGACATCATTGATTATGGATTTGCTGCATCTATTTTTATCACGCGGAAATGTTTCATCATCATTATCCAACCCACACGCCCAACCACCTACCTTCATGCGCTCGCTG
The DNA here is from genome assembly GCA_015106735.1 of Paratilapia polleni. Lineage (NCBI taxonomy): Eukaryota > Metazoa > Chordata > Actinopteri > Cichliformes > Cichlidae > Paratilapia > Paratilapia polleni. Next base: position 22,144 of record VUQI01061127.1, read on the forward strand.
TTATTGAGTAGCACGTTGCGGAGCTCTTTGGACACCATGTATAAGTTTCTCTTCTTGCCCTCGTGGGTCCGGGTCAGAACGTTGAGCTTGGGGAAGTCAGGAGACAGATCATAGAAAGATCTAGAGGAAAATAGAGGAAATGTGTATTTATGCTACAGGAAAATATTGAAAACAACCATTTTACCTTGAAGACACAGAGACGCTTACTGGATCGTGGTGAAGACGGGGTCGTCTTCAGTTAAGAACACAAAGGGGTCTTCTTTATACCCAAACAGCCTCATCTTCTTCAAGGGTGGAGGCCTGACAAAGGACAGAGATGTGCATACGTCATTACCTGTGTTTATTTACATTTTAAATAGCCTGTTAGTGGGTAAAAAAAGATAACTAACTTCATATTGATAGCACACATGACATGATTAATTAAGGAAACTGCTGGGAATCTGCAGGTTTCTTAAGGGAATCCAAAGAGAACTCCAACACTTTTTTCTTTATTTATAATGGATTAAGTGCCGACAGTTTCCACTTGTTTATTAGCTCACCAGACCAGTATGACTCACCCACACACCCCCTCTGGCTTAGCACCGGCCTCCTGAGCCAGAGAAGCTGCTTTGGGTGCCTTCTCTTCTATCTCTTTGTCAACTTTTTCCTCTTGACTGTTCCCCTCCACCCCATCCAGGGAACCCTCAGGGGGGAGATGTGGAGTGTCTCCTGGTGTTGAAGCTGCCTCAGAGCTTCCAGTCTGGGCAGCTGAGTTGAATGACTTGGAGTCTTTCCTAAGCTGGAGACCGAAGGGGAGGGGAATGAAGGGGACAAAGAAGAAACAGATGAAGTCCCAGGTGTGGTTAGCAAAGCTGAACAGGTGAATGATGCAGTGGAGGCATGGGGTGAAGCGGTAGGGTTGGTTCTACATACACATCTGTATCCACATGGGAGAATTCTGCTCCATTTCCCAATTCAAGTAAGACATATGAATGTCTATCATCCGTTAAGTGTGTGTGTGTTTGAGATGAAGTACCTTGGGATATCTTTTGTTCCAAGGCATCGGGGCTTTCTTCACCAGCACAGCCACAAAGAAACCTCCAGTGTTCTGGTGATGTGGCAGAATCCTCATACTGACATAAAAATACAGACACAAAGACATAAAATCAATAAATTACTGTGAAGACAAAAGTTTTTTGGTTTTTTTCCCCAGCATTTAAAAAAAAAAAGAACTGCTTTAGCCAACATGTGACAATAGCTCCCTCTGCTGCACATGTCAAGTCAGTATGAGCACTGAAGCTGAAGAGTAAAAATGACATCATTCTCCAATATAAGAGGTGGAAGGGGTGTGCATGTTTGTGCATCTATTGCACTGGGTGCATGTCCAAAAACCAAAACACAACTCACTCAACTAATGAATTTGGAATGAATGAAAAAAGAAAATGCTGCAGTGTGTGCCTGGCTACATTAGATACTGTTCCCTCAAAATCTAATGTTATGTTCCTTAAAAAAAAAAAAAAAAAAAAAAAGATGGGAG
>VUQI01061127.1:23679-45560 GCA_015106735.1 Paratilapia polleni
AAAAAAATAATTTTTTTTTTATAAAAAAAAAAAAAAAAAAAAACAGCTTGTAGGACAAATTGTATTTATTGGATAACAATTTTTTACAATCATCCTTTGCTACTATGTTGCACTGTAGATTAAAGTTTTAGGGTTACAGTTATTACGAAAGGGGAGGCTGCAGGATTTTATACCCTGGTTTCACATTCTCTGTAAGAGGTGAATCACTGCATTTCAATTACTCCTTTCCACCTGAAGACATCAGTTAAAACAAAGCAGGCTAACAAAACGTTTAATGCTTTAAAATAGCTTTTAATGCCATCCATAGGGCACTTTATTGTGCCATTTTACACCATTTTCAAGAGATTACCTTCAATTATACATAAGAACACCCCCGCCCCAAAGTTTTTTGTTGGTTCTTTGACCCCCCTACTTCACAAATGTATTCAGCACATGGTCCACCACATTTGTATGTCTGTGAATGCATACTTACCACCTCTCCAGATGAAAGCTAGCCAGTTTCTCTGGGTCTTTTTGTGGGAACATGGTGGGTCGGATCTGCGTATGACGACTGCTTGGGACCTCGGACCAGTCCGTGTACCACTGGCCCTCTTTGGTCATCAGCTACAGAGAAAAATGCACAGTCTGGATGCAGATCTAAAATTCAAAAGTAACGACCGACACCAAAATCTGCAGTACCTTCCAGGTCGTGACCCCAGGCATCCACTTCAGCCCTGGCACGTCAGCTGAGCAGTCGGCCAGCTCCAACGCTCCTAGCAACATGAACAGGTAAGACATTAGCAGTGAAAGAGACTAGGGATGTGCACGATTAGTTGAACAGATGACCGATTGTCGCTTTTGTCAGTAGTCGGGACTTGACGTACTAGTCGTTTAATCGAGTTGTTAGCATTTTAATTTATGCTCAATGCCGGTAAATTGTTGTGTCCTAAATGTTATGCAGCCATCTGCCACTAGACGCAGCTGCAGCCCCGGCATCGTTGTAGAAAAACACCATAAATCTGTTAATCTAGGTCTGATCTTTTTTTAGGCCTATCCCAGTTGTCATGGGATGAAATTCAGGGTACACCCCTTGATAGGTCGCGAGCCTATCACAGGCCTAACACAGAGAACATTCACACTCACATTCACAGCTATACCCAACTTAGAATTGCCAATTATCCTAAGCCATGCATGTCTTTGGACAGTGAGAGGAAGCTGGAGTACCTGGACAGAACCCATGCAAACATGGGGAGAACATGCAAACTCCACACAGAAAGGCCCCGGCTGGCCAGTGGGTTTGAACCCAGGATCTTCTTGCTGTGAGGCAACAGTGCTAACCACTGCACCACCATGCTGCCCAAGGAATATTCAGCCTGTCAAAAATAAAAACTGTGGTGTAGCTGATGACTTTGACAGATTGAAATTTCTTGTAGATATCATAGGGATGAATTTCAGAATGTTCAAAGAATGACTGAACCAAACCTTCCTACACCTGCTTTAGGGAATGCCTGTTTTCACACAGTCATATACATAAACCTAATTTCAGTCTGTGATAGTCAGCCTCAGGTAGGCCCCAGCCCCCCATGAACCTGGTTAGACAAGCAGTTAAGAAAATGGATTAAGTGGATCTTGGCTGTGTGTCCAATGCACAACTGGATCTGAATGGACCCAGTGCACTGTATCATATCGTGTATGTAAGACTGCATGCAAAAAAGTGTGTTTTGACCATAGTCCGTATATAAACAATGGACAAGCTGACATCACCTATTCGTTTGTGAAGATCCCTTCTAAAGCCTCAAGTTTAGCACTTGAGCTCTGCTATCTCAGCATTTTGAAAGTAGACATCAAAAGAAGAGATCTGACTGAGAAACTGAAGACACTGCATGCTCATACAGTAGTCACTAGGGATATCCCCAGAACCTTTCGATACCAAAATTCTGAAAATGTGATGGTACTTGTTTTTTTAAGTACTGTAGGCAGCATATATACCAAGGCTGCAATTCTTTCGGAATTGACGGGGGCAGCATACGCCTACAAGTGTTCTGGTCTATCCTTACATGGTGAAGAAGAAGAAGAAGAAGAAGAAGAAGAAGAAGAAGAAGAAGAAGGACACCCACAAGCACAGCAAAAGCTACATGTAGAAGATGGCGTCTAGTGCAGCTGCCATGATAGCTCCACCCCAAGTGGCGGGGTGGAGCTATCATGGACAGGCAGTAAGAGTGGGGAAAGGAAGTACATTGCGCTCAAGGTGCATGACCAAGGGGTGATAACTGATTCGCAAAAGGTCCCAGTGGCATTGCCACTGTAAAATCTGCTATGTTCCATAGGCTAAAATGTTTGCAGTGGCTAGCGTTATAAAATTGCTTAAGCTGACGAAGGAAAAGGGTGCGCTGGATTTAGAAATAAATAAATAAAACTTAATTTGCAGCTGCCACCTTAAACTTGGACAAAACTGTCAAAGCTTTCTAAAATTACACAGATTAACTGAGAAATATTTGGGAAACTAGTGGATGATAAAAATAATTAGCTGCAGCCCTGACTGTTGTATCAAAGCTCTTTAAATTTTTTTACCATATAAAAAAGCAGCTGGCTTAGCTGGCTTTAAACTGTTACCTGAACTTTACAGGAAACGTAACCTTGTAAGATAGACTGTGTTTTAAATCTGACATCTGTGGGGGATGTGGTGTTGTCAAACCATATCACTTCCTCTGAAACACTGACACATGTGGCACTGACTTGTATCTCAATTGGGTTTAAAGTGCTCTAAATACAATTTAAAGTCTGCATTTGTCAATTTTTTTTTTTCACAAATACAAGTATAAGTCATTGTTTTTTGTCAAACCCTGCTACACATAAAGGACTGTCTGAGCAACAAGGAGAAAAAAAAACGAGTGTATAAAACAACTAAAAATGAAATATGAATACTGACCGCACACTGTATGACCCTGTGAGTGTGTGTTTGTTACCTTCACTCTTCTCCAGCAGTGCTGCTATGACAGCTTCGTCCTCTATGGGGTTGAGTGAACAGGTGGAGTAGACCATCCTCCCTCCTACGGCCAGCTGTTCAGCACCGCGCACTGCAATACGCAGCTGGAGCCTGGTGAAAACACACATGTGCGCTCTGTAATCCTGCCAACTTTTCAAATTAAGACCAAAAAGAACACACTCCTTTCCCTTGCTGTTTAGTCAATTTGGTCCACCACACGAGTGCGTGAATTCCATGTCGTCGTTTAAGAGTGAGCACACACTCTCCCCCACTCACCCATGGAGATGCAGGCTGTTGCTGGTCGTCCATTTCTTCCACACGTCTATGTTCTTCCTCATGGTGCCGTCACCACTGCAGAGCACAGAGCAGCGACAGTCAGACACATCCTATTTTGGCCCGAGGCGGCGACACCGCCCTCTCACAGGGCAAAGAAATGTCTGCGAAGCACAAAGTGTCTGCACGCTGAGCGTTAGATGTCTGCTGTTTGCCTCTCTCTGTCTTCATTACTGCTTTTCCTCCCCTCCCCTCCCCTCTCCCTGTGTTGTGTTTGGCAGGAGGCTCCTGGCTTCAGCACTACGGCTGGTCAAACTCAAGCAGTTCTGTTTTAGCCCCAAAATGATGCTAAATTTCAAGAGAGGAAGGACGTGGGTGGATGTTTTACCACCGTATTGTTTCCTGAAGGACACGAAGACATTATTAACAGAAAGTTATGAGGACTCTGCATTTGACAGAGAGTGTGAAGCCTCATCTCCATCTGTCACACAAAATCTCCTCTCCTGCCAAACACCCACACATACATCAGAGCTTATCAACCATAATTTTTTATTCTTTCGCAGCTTCTAAACCCCAACTCTCCCCCATCAGCGATGCCGACGCATGCCAGATACATCTGCTGACCTGCAGGGCACGTCACACAGGATGCGGTCATAGAAGAGGATGTCCTTCTTGCCATTGGAGTCAATCTGGAGGGTGGGGATGCAGGAGGCGTCGTGGTTGACCACCATGATGCAGGGACTGTTGAGACGCTTGGCCTGGTGCACGAGCAAGTAGCAGCGCTTGTTGTCCACGTCATTTGCAATGACAAAGCCCTCTGAAAGATGGAGATATGGACTGAAATTATATACTATTAATGCAAGGGAACGAGTTATTTTTTTTGTTTTTTAATTAAACGATAGAAAGGATGGATGTTTTCTAGTTTTAAATGCAATTTTCTTACCTGGAAATGGCACATCCATGTCAGAATGGAGCATCTCAATCAGCTGGGCTGTCTTCGACCCTGGAGCTGCACACATGTCCAGGATCTGCACAGAATCAAGTTTTTGTTTTGTTTTTTTTCATGCCACATCAGTGTTATCCACACATACTCACTTGGGAGGGCCGCCCAGGTGTGTTAACAGTCACTGAAGGATATTCAGCAACATCATCCAGTCTCTGCCAAACAGCTTGCCCCAGCCGTTCCTGTCTCGTGTTTTCCCTACTGACTAGCTCCCTGACAAGATTGCTATTGCAGCAGTACTCAGTACATATTTCAGCTGCATCTCCAAAGAGTGTCTCATCCCACGGAGGAACAAACTCCAACTCGATGGGCCTCATTTACTAACAGTGCGTACACACAAATCCGTGCCTAAATCGTGCGTACGAACATTTCACGCACAAATCTGTGATTTATCAATATTTTCGTACCTGAATTTGTTCGTACTTTAGGAACAAATTTAGAAGTCCCTCTGACCATGCGTACAAACAAATGACAGCCTGGCTGCTGTAGGAAATTTAAACACAAGTCTTTAAAACGACTACTGCTACTACTACCACTAATAATAATTATTATTATTTTTATTATTATTATTACCTTTTGGTCATTGTTTACAGTTTTCCAAAACACCATAAGCTGCAAAATGCTCAGAATTACATTAAAATTGTTTTTAAAAAATGCATGTAAAGAAAACAAAATACTTAATGAAAGGTGTAGGCTTGAACCTTTTTAATTTAAACATATTCCAGTATTCCTTATCCCATCCTATCGTATCTTAAATGATCTTAACTTTCATTAAAAATAACTTCCATCATTGCTGGATATCATCACTTACAGTCTAATTTCTTGGCACTATCCCACTGATGTTGGAGAGTCTGAATTTCTTTTCATTGCAGTGACTTTCTCATCTCTGGCTGACAGCTCACGTGCTCCTTGTCCTCCACCTGTTTTCTTCCTTTTCTTTAGTCTGTTGGTCTTTTTCATATCAACTTTGGTTCCAAACATTTTACTTGAGCCACAGTGAGTGTTTCAGGGGAAATGATATTCGGCACTCCTGTTATTTCAGCCTGAGCATCGCTTTTTATTCATTCATTTATTTTTTTAAAATGGTCGTCACTCCCGTGGAAACACTTTGGAAAGCTGCGCCTCTTCTGACTTCCTACTTGGACCTTGGACAATATTGGTCCAAGTAGGAAGGAATATTGTTCAACTTGCTCCAGTCTGACTTTCTCCTTTCTTCTCTTACAACATCGTCACCACTTTCTCCGCTTCACCTGGAGGTAAACGTGTTTCCTTATACAGAGAAATGTGGGCAGGTCAGTATGCAGATAGTATGCATATTGTATGGAGATTGCACAAGCCTGTTGGTTCAGAATAATTCTGATTTACTAACATACGCACAGTGGTAAGAACAAAATAGGCCGGTGCACACGTTTCATAAATCCGATGGTAATTTTGCGTGCGAACTCATTTTTTGTGCAGGGTAAGAACGTTTCCACACAAATATTAGCAAATGAGGCCCATTATTCTTGGACTGCGGCTGGTAACAGTCGTCCTTCTGCTCTGGAGATCCCCTGTGAGCAAAAGGATCACCCTAACCATAACCTGCAGTGAGTGGCAAACTGGTCCATGTGCCGCTGTGCTGAGGAGACCAAGGACTACCTTCACCAGCTAGATCTGACCCAGTGGACAAATAGCTGATTATACTGCTCGGTTATTTTATCACAAATTAATTGGGATATAAAATATTTGCAGAGGATAAACTTATAAATGCAGTTGCTTAAAATTTCAATTAAGAAAGCATGTACATGGTTTATGCACGTGCCCCTCACCACCACAGGGAGTAAATCTACAGGAAACACTGAACAAGGATTCAAAACACAGACAAAAAAAACAAAACAAAAATCCAGTAAGCACAAAAGAGCCATGCTTTTACCTTGTGATGGGGCTCAATCTTCAGCAGCAGCGGAGGGATCATGCTGACAGCTTCCTGTCGGCTGATGTTACCCTGCAAGGACAAACACAAAAGCGACGCTATTCTCTGCACTTCTTTGCCAACTTTCCGACGTGTTGTTTTTACTATCATTTCAACCTCCTTCCAATGGTAAATTTGGTGAATGCAGTCAATAATAAAAATCAGATTTTTCTGGATTGCGACTGACTCACAGACTCGGTCTCGCTGACCAGAAACTGGTGGAACTTCTCCAGCAGGGGAGATTTCCTTATGATCTTCCTGCTCATGTTGGTGTGCCAGGCCTGCTCATCCGGATACCTGAAGAGGACAGTCCGCATTCAGGTTTTAGGGTGACTGTGTGTCTTTTAAGCCTTGGGCAAAACATATGATACATTACCAGCTGAGAGGCTGTGGAGCTTCGATCTTCTGGCCATCGATTTCCAGCTCCTGAATATCCTTAAAATATTTTTCCTTCAGACAGTGAAGGATCTCCTTGGCATGGCTGGAAAAGGAGGAAATAACAAGAAATTGGAATGAAATAAGTAGAAATATTTTCATCCAACATTATATGACCATTTCAAATCAAAGTTTAATTAATGTTATAGATGGAATTTCCATGACAGAGTTCAGAATACTGATCTATTAGGTGCATACACTTGCCAAGGAGTGGCACATTCATTTGACAACCTTTTACATGGTGTCAAGCATGATCAAGGCAAAGTATGAACCCAAGTTATAGATCTGACAGATCCAGCTCACCTCTTGTATCCAGTGATGCGGATGGTTGCTGGCAGAGGCTCTCTCATTGCTTCCATGAACTGTTCAAACTCTCCCTCAGGCACCAGGCCTAGTTCCTTGTAGTAGAGCTCAAAGAGTTTATTCTCCTTGACAATGTCAGCATAGCCAGCACCCCAGCCCTGGAACACATAAATGTATGGTTATTAATGGGGAACAAATATTTTATGACTGCCTTAGTGTACAGAAATAACTGGAAAACACCCACACTAAAAAAGCTACACTGAATTCTATTTTAAAAATCTGATAATTTAACGTTCACTTGCTTATGGTCAAGAATAACCACTTGCACAACATGTCATAAAATCTGTTACATCTTACTAAAGTGTGATGCTCAATTCGGCCTATAGTGCAACAAGCAGTACACATATATAAATATATACAGGTCGTGCACTTATAAAAAGTAACAAATGGTGGTCACACACGGCTTTGAAAACAGCACGGTAACTAACAGCAGCATGTCAGCACACCTTCAGTAAAGCTAACAAACACAAATTATCACTGTAGTCGACTCGGCCCGTTTTTGCAGTTATTTTATTGAAATGTAGTTAACACACGAGGCGAACATCAGCTAAATTTTCTGCTGCAGAAGTGTGCCTCTTACAGCGTTGTCTCTGTTGTCCCTGCCAGCATTCTGGTTTTTCTGCCTCTGTCTGCTTCTCTTCCCCATGTTGGAATAGCAGACGACTCTGGAGAAAAGTCTGCGGAAAGACGTGGTGGCCGGACGCGGAGAAAAAGAGACGTCTAATTCGGATGAAATGTAAAATCTACAGAGGGTTTGAAGACGAACTGGCTGTACTGTGTTTCCTCGGAGCGTGCTGCCTCTGACGCACGTGAATCAGGACCCTTTGAGGTGGCCGCAAAATGTGCCTGAAAGGAACCTCTTCGGTTAGCAGCTCGCCCTCTTGCCAAATGTTATACCACCGACATATAATTTAAATTGCTTAAGTGGAATGAAACAACCTTAAGAATTCCCATAAAGGGTTAGTTTTTTTTTTTAATTTCTTTTTATTTTATAACTGCATTCCAGCTTGAATACCCCATGAACGAATGCGTATATTGCGTGTATAAGTTTGTATTTTTTTAAGTTAATATGTCATTAAAGTGGGCCTCCTGGTCACCAAATCACTCCTTACTTATACATATTAAATAATTAATATTTATTATTGACACCAGACACCCCCTGGACACCCCCCACTTTTTTTTTTTTTTGTTGCGAACTTTATTTAAAACACTGTCACAACCATCTGATGTTTTTACAAGGTTTTTTGAGCAGAGAATAATAAAATATTAAAAGTTAAAAAGACAAAAAAGACATAAATACATTGGCTACTGCCAATAAGAAAGTTATAGACCATGTTTATATGAAACATATGTATACGTACTACATTTAATGTATTTTAAACATATATGTTACACATTACTGAATGTAACACCTGCAAATGTGTGAAGAAATAGCTTTGATTTTGCCACCCCACCTGGTCTCCATGCCACCCTCATGCCACCCTAAGAAAATTTCTCTAGATCTGTTTCTGGTTAACTGGAGAATTTATGGCAAATTGTCCTGTTGGGTTGTTTTCCCCGCTTCTCTGCTCAGAGGTCACTCTTGGATTTTCAAAAACCTACTCTTACTTTGGCAACTGAGACTGCAGTTGCCATTCCTGTTGTTCGTTACTTATATACTGTATGCGTGCACATACAAGGAACTAGGCTCCAGTTTTTTTTTCTATGCTCTCAATGTACTTAACAGAATAAACAAACAGACAATACAGACAACAGCAACATGACACAGACAATAACAACATGTAGGGCATATTTATATGTGCAATGGTGTAGAGTGCAAATATGTTGGAATAAATTATGGAATAAATAAGGGAATTGTGGAATTTTCTGCAGATCACTGTCTACCAAATTGAAATAAAATCCCTTAATATATATAATATAACCGCTGCATGTTTGCTTGTTATGCTAAGCAGTTTGGCAGCTTCAGTATTTGGCTCTGAATGTCGCATACATCTTATTATAATACACAAAAATCTCTGTCTGTGTGATTGTGTCTTTGTCCGCCAACTCCTCTTACATGATCAGGAGCTGAGCAACCAAACTTGGCATGCAGGTACATTTTAGGCCCCTGAAAGTTATTTTCTATATCAGATATTATGATATCATCATTTTGCCTAGCAACCACCTAGCAACGGGCTAAAATGACCTGTTTTTAACCTTTATTCACCTACAGCACCTTATGAAAGCATCCTATTGTTTTGATTTCACATCTCATTTATATCCACAAAAGCTGAATTATACATGATATACTATAACATCATTTTGTTCCCTAGCAACCACCTAACACTGAGCTAAAATTACTGACTTGCACCTAAACCACCTTATAAGAGCATCATATCATTTTAACTTCACAGCCAACAGCACGAACAGGCCAAACAGTACTGTAGCATGGGCATGTATTAGTAGTAGTAGTTTGCCAAACTTTATAATTGTTTGGCCTCTGGGGGGCAGCATAATATACTGTAACCACTGACATATTGTCACCTTAGTTAAGTAAAACAGTAACCTTGGAAGTTTTTGTTTGTTTGTTCGTATGAGTCCTGCTATTATTTATGTATGTTTATTTGACATCCTTTGAGCACCAGGTTTGATGCCCACCATGCCTTGATGAAAAATATCTGGCTTTCTACCGCTCAGATTTCCCACCATCTTCACCAGCTCGCTGATGAATTCAGTTTGACTGAGCTGATAATGTATTTTTATACTTGTGCCTCTGTGTTTTGTGGCTACTCCACACAATTTAACATTTTATGTTAGTCTTAGAGTAATGCCAACAAATTACTGAAACAAAACTACTGTTTGTGTGGAAAACATTGAAGAACTGAAAAGATGTATATGCTGTTTAATTGTTCATTGAGAATGAAAAGGTACACTAAAGCCTTCAATGTGAAAAATGTTTTCCCTTTTTTGTCTTTATATGGTAACAATAATAGAAAGTAAACATTTTCATGGCGCTTAGACAGCAGCTTTAAAGTGACCACACAAGTTGGTCACTTTAAATAGTAGATATCGTTTTCCACTATTTCTATTATTAAGGTCAATTTTTCAGATGTGAAAGCGTCACACAGCAAGAAAAGTTTATAGCACAATTTATCATTAAAATAAAAACCAGTGGCAGCCTGGAAGGCAGGACGATATAAAACTATAGCATGCTCCCTGCAGTAAAGTGAAGTACAGCTCATTACGCAGAAAATCGGTTAAATAATCAAGAGCTGGGACTGGCTCTGCTTAACTCAGTGCGTCTGTCATTTTGACCACACATGCTGTGATGAAAGGGGGTTATTTTTTTTTTTAACCCAACACCTTTTAGAGTATCATGAGTTTTGCACTCTTTGCTTTCAAGGACAAGAGTCCAAAACAGGCGCATCTAATTGTCAACATTTCAATGTATATATTGCGCAAGTAGAGTGCGGTTCACGGTTAAGCAGTTTGTTTCCCCGTTAGGACTTTACGATTCAGCCATTAACATCTTATGAGGCTATTATTGTAGCTAAACTATTTATGCCTGTGTATCTCAATCAATATGTGTGCATTTCAATCTGTGTGGAGATTTGTGTGTGCGTATCGAAATCTGTGTGTGTATTCCAATCTGTGTGTGTGTAATCAGATTTGTCAATGTGTAAATCTGTAAACGTGCATAGATATTAATGGTTGAAAAGTTTTGCTCGAATCACTGAAAATACACACAACTAGTCACCCAGCTTTTCGATTGGCTGTTTTTTTTACACATGACTTTTGCTACACTTCTGCCGCGGCAGATCCGTGCACCGATTCGTACTCCTGTGGAGAGTAGTGGGGTGCGGATCGATACCGAAATATCGATACTCCAATACCAGATATTTATGTTCTAGAATCGATTCTCATATTAAAATATCGATATTTTAGTAATTTGGGGTGATTGTGTAGATTATCATCAACAGGAACACAGTGGAAAGTAACTATCATATTGGGATCACAGCTTTCATGCGTCTTGGCATGCTCTCCACCAGTCTTTCACATTGCTGTTGGGTGACTTTATGCCATTCCTGGTGCAAGAATTCAAGCAGCTCAGCTTTGTTTGATGGCTTGTGACCATCCATCGTCCTCTTGATCACATTCCAGAGGTTTTCAATGGGGTTCAGGTCTGGAGATTGGGCTGGCCATGACAAGGTCTTGATCTGGTGGTCCTTCATCCACACCTTGATCAACCTAGCTATGTGGCATGGAGCATTGTCCTGCTGGAAACACTAATCCTCAGAGTTGGGGAACATTGTCAGAGCAGAAGGCAGCAAGTTTTCTTCCAGGATAACCTTGTACGTGGCTTGATTCATGTGAAGAGCCAGGCTGAAGTTTGCAAAAGACCATAAGGATTGGACCATAGCGGAGTGGAGTAAAGTCATCTTCTCTGATGAGTCTAATTTCCAATTTTGTCCAACACCTGATCGTCTAATGGTTAGACGGAGACCTGGAGAGGCCTACAAGTCACAATGTCTCGCACCCACTGTGAAATTTGGTGGAGGATCGGTGATGATCTGGGGATGCTTCAGTAAGGCTGGAGTCGGGCAGATTCGTCTTTGCAAACAACACGTGAATCAAGCCACGTACAAGGTTATCCTGGAAGAAAACTTGCTGCCTTCTGCTCTGACAATGTTCCCCAACTCTGAGGATTGGTTTTTCCAGCAGGACGATGCTCCATGCCACACAGCTAGGTCGATCAAGGACCACCAGATCAAGACCTTGTCATGGCCAGCCCAATCTCCAGACCTGAACCCCATTGAAAACCTCTGGAATGTGATCAAGAGGAAGATGGATGGTCACAAGCTTGGTAGTTAGAGGGAATTACGAGAAGCTCATTTCTTGCTGTAGTTCCAGGTAGGCTGCACATATTTATTTTATTATTACTGCCATTTGTGTGGTTGCAGCTATATGACGAGCCAGAAGTGTGCAGGCTCAAAGCTAATTCAAATTATCTTCAACATCCTGCAGTAAGGTTACACTGTGAGTTTCAGGCACATCACTCCACCTTCTAGTTAGAGATCAAATCCTCCAGTGACTCCTGTACAGTGAGTTTTTTTAGCTAACTGCTTCAGCCAGCTCTTCTCTGCCAGTTGATGTAAGAGTTTGCTCAGTGAACCATAAACTGAGCGATCACAGCTGTTCCCAGTTAGTGACAACATTTTTTATTTATTTTTTTACACAACTTCAATACTGGCTACTTATGACAACTACTGAACAAACACAAACATGTACTTATAGCAGGCATATGGTAAATCCATTTTGATCTGTCCATCTGAACCTGCCTTGTATTGGCACTACCACCCAATGTGATTCTTGAAGACTGAGCCACCTGGTGGTACGTACTGAGCATGAGGGAAAGCCTGAGCCTGTGAGCCTGAGCTCAGGGTTAATGAACCCTCGATTTACAGACAAATCCGCACAGATTGAGATACACACGCACAAATAGTTTAGCAATACAATACAATACAATAACAGCCTCATCCACTCTTCGCCTCCTGCTTCTGCCTCCCAAACGATCTTTAGTCTGATAATTTTATGAACTCAATAACCAATCACAGCAGAACTGATCTCTATCTGATCCAATCTGGCACGCTGATGCAAAACCAAGCACTTTCATTGGTTGGCAAGATCCGCGTTCAAGAACTGTAATTGGTCCGACTGGGTGGCCAGAATGTATGTATAGCATACTGGAGCGTAAGCTAAGTGAATGAATAAGCAACGTGTAGAAATAGCTTGCTGCGAAAGTTTTTAGTTTTAAATATCATATTAGCCCCCCCGCCCGTCGAAATGGACTCTCTCCTCTCCAGACTCTTCTCCTCGGAAGAAGAGGAGCTCTACATTTTGGACTGCATGGCTTACTTCATGTTTTTCATGGCAGCCTGCACTTTCATTACTTTGCTGTTCGAAAATGTTCCTTACGGGCGGTATGCAACGAGCAAATATGGATTTCCAGTTAATGCCAGGTTCGCCTGGTTCGTCCAGGAGCTGCCTGCCTTCCTGTTGCCTTTGTGTCTGGTACTCTGGGCATTTTCTGCCAAGACGTCATTGCTACCAAATCAGCTCCTCATTGTCATGTATTTCTGCCACTATGTCCAGAGGTAGGTACTATCAATTAAACCGTGTCATTGCGTAAGCACCTCTTCAAGTAGGCAAAGTAATACCTGAATAATCACGCAACTCAGTAGACACAGGAAGAGATTTAAATGTCAAAATGTGCACAAAACACAAAGTAATTAATTTCAGGGTAAAAAAAAAAAAGGCAGTATTAGAAATAATTTGTTCTTGCGATAATATTTTGTTGTTCTGCAGAGCCTGTATTTATCCTTTTTTAATCCGAGGAGGGAAACCGACACCATTCGCCTCATTCGCCCTGGCTTTTGTTTTCTGCACCTATAATGGCTTCTTGCAGATCAGGTACCTGAGCCATTATGCTGAGTACCCTGCATACTGGGTTACACATCCATGCTTCCTCATTGGTAGGTGTTCTGTGACTGCTTCCCCACCATTTGCTACAGAAATATGAAATGTTTTGTTGTGTGCAGAAGTTAAAATGTTGTATTGGGTGTTATTACTGTGTTATATTTAGATTCAGTGTGCAGATCAGAATAAAATAAGGAAAGGAATTCTTGCTTCATTAAGTCCTACCACCTCCCAAATGATCCCTTGTACTTCTGTTTTCTACTTAACACCCTCTTTCTCTTGAATTAAATGACTCTGCTTCTTTTGTCCTTGCAAAAAAAAGACAAAAAGCATGTCTGTCAGTCACACTGTCAGTATTGTCGTTTTCTTTTTTGGGATATTGGTAATTCTCATGCTTTTCAACCCTTAAAGTCAGCCATTCAAGCAAATGAGGATAAAAATGAAATGAAAGGAGGATTAAAGAAGTATCGTGAAGGTCTGCCCTTTTCAAAGAAAGCCAGAGAAAAAGAAATACTCACTTTGCCTGACTTTCCAGAGTAGTGAACATTTTCTTGGTCTAGAAATCAAATACTGTCAGTTGGATCTCTGTCTCTGTCATCTGTGTTATAAAATTTATGTCCCTATTTTCACAGAATTCAGTACATAAAATCTGTTTTATTACAGCTTGACAATAACAGGTAGATGGATGCTGCAGATGTAATACTTATTCCTCAGAGTTCTTAGAAACACACTGCTAAGCTGGGTGCATAGTTCCCTGCATGTGCCGCGCACCGTGCTGAGAGTGCTGTAAACAGTACTGTCTGAGATGCTCTGCTGGACAGTTTTCAAAACACCCATATAGAGCAATAGATACACAGATTGAATTACCATTTGCCTCACAGCAAAGAAAGTCCTGGGTTCAAATCCAGGCTGGGGCCTTCCTGTGTGGAGTTTGCATGTTCTGCCTATGTCTGCATAGGCTTCCTCCCACAGTCCAAAGACATGCTGGTTAATTGGTTTCAAAGTGGCCATAGGTGTGCATGTGAGAGTGTGAATGGTTGTTGTCTCTTTGTAACTCTGTCATAGACTGGCAACCTGTCCAGGGTGTAACCTGCCTCTTGCTGTGTGACAGCTGGGATAGGATTCAGCCTATCATTAACATTATAATGTTAATGATAGGAACCAGGGAGAAATTCTTACTGCTTGCACCAATATGATAATGGTGTTGTACATATAGTGCTGTGAAAAAGTATTACAGTTACATGTTTCAGATCATCAAACAAATGTTAATATTAGACAAGAATAACCAAAGTAAATAAAAAATACAGTTTTTAAATGATGATTTCATTTATTAAGGGAAAAAAGACTTTTGGGAAAATATTCTGTGGACTGATGAGACTAAAGTTGAACTTTTTGGAAGGTTTGAGTCCTGTTAGATCTGGTGTAAAACTAACACAGCATTTCATGTAAAGAACATCATACAAACATGGTGATAGTGTGATGCTTTGCTGCTTCAGCACCTGGACGACTTGCCGTAATTGATGGAACCATGAATTCTGCTCTCTACCAGAAAATCCTGCGAATGTTCGGCCATCAGTTCGTGCCCTGAAGCTCAAGCACACTTGGGTTATGCAGCAGGACAATGATCCGTAACACACCAGCAAGTCCACCTCTGAATGGCTAAAAAAAACAAAATGAATGTTTTGGAGTGGTCTAGTCATAGTCCAGACTTAAAACCAATTGAGATGCTTTGGCATGACCTTAAACAGGCCATTCATGCTTGAAAACCCTCCAGTGTGGCTGAATTAAAACAATTCTTCAAAGAACAGTGGGTCAAAATTCCTCCACAGTGATGTGAAGGACTCATTGCCAGTTATCAGAAAGGGTGGCACAACCAGTTATTAGGTTTAGGGGGTAATTACTTTTTCACAGAGGGCCAGATAGGTTTGTATCATTTTTCTCTTAATAAATGAAATCATTTAAAAAACTGCATTTTGTGCTTACTCAGGTTATCTTTGTCTAATATTATAATTTGTTTGATCTGAAAGATGTATGATAAATATGCAAAATGGGCAAATACTTTTTCACACCACTGTGCTTGTTAAGCACTGTATGTTATGCTGGGCCTTGGTGCAGCCACTCAGTTCATCCTTTTTCTGAAACAAGCTGTTTTAGCTCTTCTTGCTTTAAGGCCTTCTCAGCTTTCTTCTGAAAAACATTTGGAGCATCACAAAAGTAAAAGAATTTTAAAGGAGGCTTTATATCCCACTTTTTACAGAATGGGGCAAACACTTTTTCATACCACTGTATATGATATTTTCAGGTCACGTTTGGAAGGAAATCAGGAATATTTATCAAAATGTTGACATGCTAATAGAACACACACACACACACAGCTTTGCTGTCTGACTTTTGTCTGTACCGTCACTTGTTAAAGCATCTTTTGGTTTTGTGTCCAGGCTCAGCACTGTGGTTTGTCGGCTGGATTATGAATGTACACTCTGACCACATCCTTAGGAACCTGAGAAAGCCTGGAGAGACTGGTTACAAGATTCCCACAGGTAAGGGCTTCAGTCAGCTCAGTACATTTCAGACAAAAATGTGAAATGTTAAGTTAGTTAATGTTGCTAACCTACATATAAAACAGCTGGGAAAAACTATGAAAAAGCTTAAAAAAAACAGGGCAGACGTTACAATTTGATATTCTATGCATGTTCAGGTGAAACTCAACTACCTATGTCCAATAATTAAGTTGGATAAATCACTCCTGTATGTGCATGAATGAGGTTATTTAAAAAAAAAACAAAAAAAAAAACACCTCACTCTGTGTCTCTCTCTACATGGTTTTGCACACTCAGCCTAAAGTAAACAATGCCAAGTCTCAGCTTTAATTTGAGTTGGTTTACACCATCACTGAAAGAAGTGTGTGTGAGATAAAACTCTTTAAAATCTTTTTCATTAGGCTTTCATTGTACTCAATAAGCTAACCTATGAAGGATGGAGCAAATGTAATTTCCCTCATTCCTGGGGCAACTCTAAATTGATCATGCTGGTTATGTTTTGGCCTTTGTAATGTTAAACATTATCCACTTAAACGATCCAACTATTACATTGTGTTAGCATACATAATTCTGTTTTTTTAGAGACTAACTCATATAGCAGAGTAACTGGAATGGAAATTATTTTGAAACCTTTGGCAAGTTTCAGTATTTTCTATTTTTTGACATTCTCACATCAAGTTAATTTTTATACATTCTCTGTGTGTGTGTGTGTGTGTGTGTGAAAACCAGCATACATAAACTTGTGGAGAAAAACGTGACCAAATCAATCACATATTTATTTGCCTTATTATTCATGAGCCCCTGATTTGGGCCCAGGTTCTTTCTATATTGAGGTAAATATACCTGAATTCAAGCTAAGACCTGGTAGGCTAATGTTGCACCAATTAGTTTATTTTAAATTGTACTTTATTTATCAACTTGACAGTATACTATAAAACGCTTGCTGAAAATGCTTAAAGGGGGGCCTGTTATGGTTTTCCTTATTTTCTGTCATATGTAGACTGGTGGGTGCTCATATTAAACATGACCAAAGTTTCAAATAATGAGGTCAGTGTAAAAATCAAAAAATGTATATATGCATAAAAAACAGCTCTGGTTGTGATCACAGCAGCTCCACCACATCCTGTTCAAACCCTCCGTTTATGAGGGGCAGCCAGTCAAAAGATAGTTGGCTTAAAGGGAAGGGAAAGGAAGGTAAAACGGCTTGTTTCAGCCTGAGGATGAACTGAGGGGCTGTATCAAGACCCAATATAAGATAAATAAGGATTATTTTGAACTATGAACCATGCATAGCTATTCTAGTAGATTCCAAGAAGAAAAAATATGCAGCTGGAAATCAGCACAGTAGGTCTGTTTTGATTTACTTCTGAAACAGGCCATTCTTCATAAAGAGTGTTTGTTATTTTGGATGAAGGTCCTTCCTTGTAAACGGTACCATTTTACACTGCGGTGCTTCGTACTGTATTCTTAGGTTTAGAGTGTTTTTGTTCCACCACTCCTGATGGATGAGAAAGAAGTCACAAAACCTGCAATCACATAGTGGCCCTAGACACCGCGGTCTCTGTAAGCTAGATGCTAATTTTCAAGTGTGGTCTCCTGATTATACAGGATCACACTGTAAGCAGAATCACAGGTTGTCACAAGTTATCTTTTCCTCCCTGCCCGCCCCTCTGTGAGCCCTTACATTAGTGTATAAACAGCTCTTGCTGCTCTCACTCTCATATGGTCCAACTCATAGTACTTTCACTGTGTATATTTTTGCTTTCACTGACACAGACAGAGACATTTTCTAAACCGCACAGTGTTGATAGTAATCGTGTTAGACAGTTTGCCCGGCTTACACTGGAAGATGTGCATTATGTCTGTAGATGTGAAGGCCACACTCATTCAGTATTCATGCTGTATAAAGAATTCATGTTACAATGCTGTTGCAGACTCATTCATATTTATTTATCATATTTATTGAATTATTTAGAATATTTATTATAATTATTTGAATTTTGAATATATGTAATAATCAATTGATTTGATTGATAGTAAATCAAGAAATGGTGTATAATATGCGTGCAAAAATTCACATTTCATGCAAGATTGTTGAAACAACAGCTAGTGTTTTACAGCAGTTAGCTGCTTCTCCCTATTTTTCAGTCTTAAACCTTGGCTAAGCTAACTGGCTACTTTATATTAAACCAGTTGATTTCCTAAAATGTCAGCTGTCCCTGTAAAAGGATTGATCAGCTAAATTACATGCAGTCAAAATTACATTTTTTAACATGTAGATTAACACTGAAAACAATTCAGTTCTCTGGCTTTTTTTTTATTTTGCTCGTTCTAGACAAATTCAAGGACAAGTGATGACACATCGACCCTGTTTCTGGGTCCAAGTCTCTGCTGCATTGGCTGAGGCTCTCGTTTTTTCAGCGTAACACAGTGCCGTGTCCAAAGGCTGTATAAAAGATGGATGTAGCTTCTGAAAAATCAAGCCAATGTGAAAGCCATTGCAAAGCGAGCAGCAGCAGAGGGAAACTCCCCTCGACGCAAAAAGCCACCCACTTGAATGTGTGTGGGGGGAAAATTGCATTACTGCTCACTACGAGTTCATCAGACATTTTCCTGATGGTTTAAGGCATGAGTTGCTACTTTCAAGTCTCATTGAATACAACACGATGTTCATTTGTAGATGACTGTGCCAGTTAGAGTCAAAAAGGAGGATAAAAGCATGCTTTAGGGCGGGTCTGCCATGTGATTGAAAAGTCGCTGATGTATGAGCATATGATGTCCTTCGGTTTCTCAGTCAGAGCTACCGCTTGATTGGCACATCCAGTTTCAAAACACCAAGTTGGTGACAGTCAAAATACTCTGCACAACACTTTACTAACCACGTTGTGGTGGCTACATCCATCTTTATATACAATCCATTGCAGTCTGTTGTTTTTTGAGTGGGCAGGAGTCCTAAAAAACGATTCAGTTATCACTCTGTGCAGTACCTGTGCAGCTTTTTCATTAGGTCTGTTCATGTGTGGCACAGCTTTTTAAAAATGTTTTTAAAACTCTTGGTGTAGACTACAGTAGTTAGTTATTATAAAAGTATTACAGTGAAAGTATATCACACTGTCCACCACTGCCTCCTCTTCAATTGGACCTGCAGCCAATCTCTCTTTCATCCACCGTCCGCTCTGCTCCGTCTCAGTCTGCAGCCCTTCACTTCCTCAGCTCGGCTCCTCAGGCTTCGGATTAGTTTGCTACAGTCTGAACTCTCTGCTCAGTTCAGTTACAGTTCCCCTACTGCACTGCACAGACAGCAACCCGCCCGGTTCTCCACACATCCACGTCCACACGGCTCAATATTCCATCCCCGACCCAGTCAAGCCCAGTAATAATTATTCATCTTTTTCTAACTACAGTCCCTTTTATATTTATCTATCAGTCATATCTAACTAGGTCCGGGTAATGAGCCTTCATATCAAAATGCGTGTAAACCATATTTGTTGCTAGGCAACCAGCCATGCCACAATTCTTGAGCGCAGCATTTTACACTGAGTTCTGTGACGGTCAAAATGAGCTTCTCAGCGGTTCTAGATATAAATGGTCATTCTTTTTTTTTTTTTCTTTTTATACAACACACACCAAGATTCTCTATGTGATAAACAAACCCATTTTAGGAAAATAAGACATGATGGGGTTTTATTTTAACACAGTTACATGATCTTAAAATGCCAAGGGATCAAAATGCCCGGCCTTGTTGGTTCTAGTGTTAACCAACACATTAAAAGGTAAATCTTTACCTGTTACTCTATTCAGTAACACAGAGCTTTGAAAACGTCAGTGTGTAGTCTACCGCAACCTGACTAAAACAGACCAAACAGCTAAAACAGGAGTGGATGGGTGTTTTTAGTGCGTGACCTTTTACTGTGTTTAAATGGGTGAGCATTCTATGAGATGTGACATGTAAGAAGGGGGTTGGGTATACAAGGCATTGGCTCATGTCCGAGTTCCTTTAGAGAAATAGGCTGAATGGTGGACTGTAGATAAAACTATGTTATATGGAAAATCCAAACCATAAGTTGGCTTCTTCCTTGGTTAAATGAATCAGTAATCATAACAGGTTCACAAAGAGAGCGGCTCCCCTGACTTGGAGCATAGTCACAACAATAGCACCTTGAGCCTGAACTTGCACTGAACCTGTTGAAACAATCCTTCCCAGACCCTTAAGGAAAATAAAGCGTAGATGGCGAGGCGTGAGGAAGCTGTGAGCTTTGTTGCTCCAGATCAACTTCCAGGCACGTCTGGAATCCCCTCAGCCAAGAATCTGCTATTTTCACATAAAGGGCAGCAGCATTGCTGAGCATAAAGCCTGCAGTCAAATGGTGAGTGCTCAGCCATCGATGTTCAGTATGGAGCCAGTTCTGTGAATGCCCTTTGCATTTTGTAACCGCATGTTGCCTCCGAATAACATTCACAGATAGTGGAAATGTCACTACTTATTCAGCTTAGTATCAAATTTAGACTGTGAAAAACCATCAGATTTGATTTGCTTCCAGAGTAAAACATTTGGGTTGTTTTTTGCGTCAGTGAGCATATCAGAGGAGGAGCCCCACCTGCCCTAATGTCAGTGTCTTCCACCCACAGGCGGAATGTTTGAATACGTGTCTGGGGCCAACTTCTTAGGCGAGATAACGGAGTGGGCCGGCTTTGCTCTGGCTGGCCACTCTATTCACAGTGCAGCTTTTGCCATCTTTACCGCAGTGGTCCTCGCCAGCAGGGCTGTGGCCCACCACAAGTAAGAACACACACACACACCTGAAGTGTGTGCTGTACACTTGAAGAAAATTCCTAATTAACAGAAGAAAATATTTTGTTCCTTTTCCTTGCCCTGCAGGTGGTACCTTGCCAAGTTTGAAGACTACCCTAAAAGCAGGAAGGCGCTGATTCCTTTTCTGTTCTAGAAAAGACTGGAAACCTGAAAAGGTTTTGCATTTTCTTACAGCGGCTGAGAAGGACATTCCCGTAATTGCTTTTCTAATTTAGAAAATCTCTGATGTGGGAACAAACCTTGAACATTGCTAATCTTTTTTTTTTTTTCATCCAGAACAGGCTCACCTAAGCTGCAAGCAAGCAGCAGTTAAAAGCCATCATCTCAAAAAGGTTTTTATTGTTGCCATTACTTTGGTAATAACATCCACAAAGCACCAAGGAACCTCAACAAGCATGGACTGAATGTGCTGAAAGGGTTGTGTTTGCAGGTGAGGCAACATTCAGCTCTCCTCCAGAGGAAATAAAGATGGTTAATGAAGTATCTCCAGAGTAATACGCAGGATTTATGACACTCTGCATCAGCAATAAACTGTTTTAAGACTCTCCCCTGATCTGCATATTCTCCCAGTTGGTACATAAACTCGGAAATGCAAAGCAGACATTTAAATTTTTCATCAGTCCTCAAGTCTCATCTGTTGCAAATCTTTTTAACATCCGTTCAAATTAAATAGACGAGTATAGCCCGTGTTTCCTACTGCATTTTGCGCTGGGTGTCATCTATTGACCTCATCATCTCAAAGTCCTGGAAGAGAAGCCACTTTGGAACTGAAGGTAACTGCATCCCAAGCCTGTAAAGACTTACATCAGGCCTGTCCCCGGCTAGTGGACTTCAGGGACAAAGAATGGAGATCAAGCGTGGCTGTCAATAATTTAGCCATGCCTGAAATGAGAAAATGAGAGTTGCCTCAAAACATCCCCCATGTTGGGGTTTCTGAGAGAGATTGTGAAGAAGAAGTGGAGAAGAAATGAAGGAAAAATATTGGACAGGTGAAAGCAGGAGCAGTGTGCTGAATGAATGAGGCTGTGTGTTTTTGTTTTGTTTTGGGGTTTTTTTTTTTTTTTTTTTTAAAGGGGAGAAAG
>VUQI01061127.1:54638-65080 GCA_015106735.1 Paratilapia polleni
TTTTAAATTTTTTGTAAAAAAAAAAAAACACTTTTATTTTTTTTTTTTTTTTTTTTTTTTCTGTTTTTTTTTTTTTTAAATCATCATATTTCATTTTAATCTTATTAAAGAAATAGTGCTTATGGTTTCACAAAGCTGTGATTCCAAAATTGATTTATGCATTTTCAGACTTAAGTGTTGGACCGGATGTCCTGATTGAGTTTTTCAATATCACAGTATTGGGCATCTTCAAGTCAGAGGCAATATTTACTCTATATTTACCCAAGTGCAGATGACATATCGATCTGATACACTAAAATAAGAGCTGTAACTTTTTGATCAAAACACTGAGGGCCCTGGTTCAAAACTAAGGCTGTTCTAAGTTTACTTTGTTGTTACAATCTAAAGTAGGGATGCAGTGGTTGAGAAATTCGGGGCTCATAAAGATCGTTAAAATCTATAAATATTTTTGTAAGTGTTTTTTATTTTGTTTTTGTTTTTTCAGCTTTAAATCACACGATTTAAAAAAAATTTTTTTTAAAAAACATTATGCCAGCACAAAATTGTTGTGACACAACAGAAAATCATGGGCCCAATATCCAGATTTAAGTCAACAGGGCCAGTATCAGCTGATGCATTCCTAATTTAAAGTGGACCCATGCTAGTCTAATGTAGCATCAGTTATTTCAAATTGAATATACTTAGGCATCCAAAGAATAAGGTAACTCTTACTCCACTGGAATATTATGCTTTTTAGCCAACTTGACAATATACTATAAAACATACATGGGGGGGAAAAAAACAACTTTAAGGGGCCTGTTATGCTTTTTCTTATTTTCTGTCATACATACATACTGTTCCAGTGGTGAAAACATTAAACATGGCCAGTTTCACATATTGAGGTCAGTTTATATAACCCTGTGACCTAAAGCCTCAGGCTCAGATGCTTCTAAGCACTCAGTTTCATTTTTTTTTCTACTCCTGGTTCGGTATGATGTCAGTGAGAGTAGATATCCCCAATATGGTCATCTCAAGCAGACAGCTCTGTCCCCACCCACCTACTGTTCAACCCTTCTGCTTATGCAGCCAAGCAGGAAAAAAGTTGACTTAAAGGCAAGAGGATAGCGGCTAAAATAGCTTGTTTCAGAGAGGATGAACTGCCCCTTGGACCAGTATAAGATGAATAAGGATTATATTGAACTGTGAGTCATGCAAAGCTACTATATAGTCTAGAGAGTAAAAATATCAAGCCGGAAATGAGCGCAATAGGTCCCTTTAAATGACATCTTATTTGGGATAATGTGCTTTCTCAAACTGACGCTGTGGTACAGAGAAGAAGCATTACTCTACTGTAGTTTCAGAAATGATCTAACCTGGTTGTACCCAGAGATAACAGAGTGATCCTTTTGCAAATAATCTTTGAGAGAGCGCAAAAAATGTCAGCAGCCAAGGTTTTTTTTTGTTTTGTTTGTTTGTTTTGTTTTTTTTGTTTTTTTTGCCCTGTCATAAATTACTCGTGGAATTAAGGTTAATTAGAGACAGCTGATATAACCTGCCACCGGCTACATTTGTCATATTAAACACTGAAAGTGACAGCACTGGCTAAAATGAGAAGCTGTTTCCTGCAGGTTTTGAACCCTGTGACATGCTTGCATGTAGAAGTTGGCTTTCATTAGAGAGATCAATGCTTAACATGCAATCCATCTTTAACATGGATTACTTGTTCTGTTTGAGTACAATATCAGCAGTCCACTGTGTTGTAGTGTAAGTTCATATAATAATCAGCTTGTTAATTGTTGTACACATTTGCAGGTAGCAGTGTGAACCACTCCAAAGCAGAGAAAATGTGTAAATTATTTACAGTTCATTCTTTTAGTTAACCCTTACTTGTTCCTCCTTCCTGTCCAGACTCCACGAAGAGGTGATGGACTTCTACAATTTCATGTCTCCTCGGCCAGAGGAGGCAGCTATGAGGAAGGAGGTGGTGAACCGGATAGAGATGGTCATCAAGGAGCTGTGGCCCACTGCTGATGTAAGATACTCATACACATGCCTGTGTTTGTTTGGATTAGCGCAAATCACATGGTTCACCCTTAGAGGAGAAGCGAACTGGGATATCAGACTGTTACTAAATCACAGCTGAAGTTCCCTGTTTTCACTTCTCGTATCTTTCAAATGTGAAGCAGTACAATGTTTCTCCCACATGGGTTTTATCTTTGCTGACCACCCAGACATGTCAACAGCCACCCACATATATTTGCCAACTTATAATAGCAATTTGGTTTTTTTTTTTTGGTTTTTTTTTTCACCATCTGTGATCAATTTACTTGTGAACTTCCCCCAACTCCTATTTTGAAAGTTCAGTCGCTGCTAACCAGCTAACCCAGCCGCTCCCATCTCGTGTTTTCCTGCTGGCAGGCCAACCTTTTGCAGCCATACAGACTCAAACTCCACCGTCTGGGTCTGCAGCTGGTGATCACAGTCCCTGCCAGGTGGAGAACTGGTTGGTTAATTTGTTAAAAAAAGCATCTTGTGCTGGGCACACCCAGGCGTGCCACCTTTGCCCCCCCCCCTAACCTGGATTGACAGCTGTAAATTTTAATTAATGGATTTCATTGCTTAAAGGAATAGGCTCAAATTTTGGAAACTCCTTTTTTTCCCCCTTTTTTTTTTTTATGGAGAGAGATGGCTGAATAATATCATCACTGTCATGTCAGTAGGATGAAACTCTTAAATTAGTGTAAATTAAACAAGAAGACTTCCAAACAAAAATCCAGCTCAGATTACCATGCCCTATTTCATTGATTTAATCCATTCAAAAACCAACTAAAGTAGGTAAACACAACAAGTATTAGTTCTGTGGTAGTGTGGTCCATCTTATGGATTCACCATTTGGGAAATTTCAGGCCAACACAACATTTCAAATACTTGTGTGGCTGATCCAGATTTTTCTTTTTTCCTCTCTCTCCTTCTCTCTGGTTACTTGATTTTTGTTTATTTACTTTACCCTTTTGTACAGGGGAAGCAGGAATTTTGTTTACTAAAAAAAAAAAAAAAATCAGTTACTCAGCACTAAATTGACATGACACAACCGATAAACATCTGCTGTTGCCGACAGAAAATGTTGTGGTGTTTGCGATAACCGAAATCAGTCAACGAGGGCGATGTATCAATGCATCCCTACTTCATGTAGTGGGGTTTGGTTTATTTTGGCCAGTGGCTTTAATTACCTGGCAACCTCACAGTGACAACAGGACTGCAGATGTGCCCATCCAAAATTCAGTCTGACATGTCACCCCACCTCCTGTAAAACCACTGGCTAAGTGAACAGACTCCTGGCTGTAACTTTGTATTTAATTGACAGATGTGAGCTTGGCATTGATCTTCTCATTGGACTCTTGGCAACACTATTCCTTTTTAACAAAAGTCAAATGTGTCAAGTCAAACAAAGCTGCCATCATACTAACACTGTATTGCAGTTTCTGTACAAGGAATGAAATTATAAATAAGTAATTAAATGGAAAGCAATAATTAAGCAGTTTGTTTAAAAAAAAAAAAAAAACGAGCACAGATTTATATTTACTTGCACTTGTGGAGATCTTGTCATCATGTGGATCTTGCAGCTGGTACAGCGAGGTAGGGTTGAAGCAATGTCCGTCTCATTACTTAATCATGTAAAACACGTGCAGCAGTGATTTGTTGACTGCCAGTCTTCCCCACTTCCACTGTGAGCCACATTGTCAGGTAAATGGATCAAGTCTCTGATTTGTACAAGCCTCTCTTTTCATTTCCACCTATTAATCCTGGCCTGTCATGGTGCTATTGCCTTGACGGAAAAAGGAAAGAACTCCACTCTGCTTCCTTTGGAGAGCTTTCGCTTGCAGCCCTCAAGCACACCATTTTTTTTTCCTTTGCTATTGTGTACTTGATTTGGCAGTATTCTCAACTTGGCAGTGTTTACTGTCTCTGAAGTGGAAGCCGGAAATACCTAAGTCCTGGTCGTTTGCAAACATTTGAACTAGATATATACAGCACCACCACAAACGAGCTGGATCTATAGTTGCTGCATGTTGCCAAGCCCTTTATGGTTAGGATGTGATGCGAGGAGCCTTAACACGTCAGCTCGTATGCTTTTGAACGACAGTGATTTTGGTCATTTTCATAGTTCTGCAACCTTGTTTTCTCAGGTCCAAATATTTGGCAGCTTCAGCACAGGGCTGTACCTTCCAACAAGGTAAGAGCAAGTTTTTTTAGTTTGTTTTTAAATGCTTTAAAACTCAAAGTAAGTAAGTTTTATTCCTGATTTGTTTTGCTCGACAGTAAAATAATGTTCTTACCAATTTTAAAGTTTTATATTTTTTTGCCCTCAGTGACATCGATCTGGTGGTGTTTGGGAAGTGGGAGCGCCCCCCACTGCAAGAGTTAGAACAAGCGCTTCGCAAGCATAATGTGGCAGAACCTTTCTCCATTAAAGTGCTGGACAAGGCTACAGTGAGTAAAAACAACCAGGCCGTGCAACCAGGCCGTGCAACCAGGCCGTCCGATATTATCGGCCAATATTGGATATTTGGATATTCTATAATGCCTGATAAACGAAAATGAAAAAAGTAAAGAAAAGATGGGGGAAAGACCCTTCAACCTAACTTGGTTGAAGGGTCTTTCCACCAGAGGGCACTTTGCAACATTCCTGTTGGCAACATTTGTTTGGAACCACAAACACAACAACCAGCTGATCTGAGCAGAGTCAGAGTGTAAATGAGTAAATGAATAACTACACATAACAAATGTCAGGGAAATCTGGTTATGTTTCTTGTGTCTGAAAGAAAAAAATATTGGCCGATATATCAGAGTATCAGATTTTTAAATCACCAAATATAGGAATCTGTCTTAAAAATTCTATGTGGGTTGGGCACTACATGACATCTATATGTATATACAGTGCTTAACAAATTTATTAGACCACCTGTCATAAAAACGAGAGACCATCCAGCATCACGAAGTCTCAGCCAGACAGTTCTTTCAGACAAGGAAGTGAAGCGGTTATACTCCACCAGACTTCATTGACAAAAACAGTCATTTTACCTAGCACAGGAGCTTTTTGTTCACTGCCGCCTTAATTGGTTAAATAGTTTGTGTTACTGTAACTAACAGTAACGCAGCATCTTGTTTTCTACAAGGTAAAAAAAAAAATCACTGTTTTTGCCATCGTCTGAACAAAAGTCGCCAACTGTCGTCACACATGCAATTTAAACATTAAATTAACATTAGAACTTAGAATTATTATTTATTGTTGGTCCCGTGCTGTCTCCCTACTTGCTGGAGGAGAACTTCAGGCTGCAGAGGGAGAGTGGTGTTGGTGGTGGTGGAGAGTACATCGAACTATGTCGATATCATCACGTTCTCAGTTAAAATTATATCATTCATGCTTTAATTCAATGTTTAGTTTATGCGTTGTCCTTAAATAGACCCAAAGTGATTTGCAATAACAAATTTCCATCCTGTATATAAAATAGTCACAGACTGTTTTGACATACTGATGAAATGGTTGATGATTAATGTCACAGAAATATTTGACAGTTTTCAGTCTTCTTATTCTTCACTCCAAGTGATAAACTGTTACAGCCTCAGTAAATAGAAACCAAGAAGAGAGCTGGAATAAATCCAGCCAAATCAAAATTTCGCAGCAAGAAGCTCTTCTGGACTTCCAGTGCTCAGAAATATAAAGCTTTGACTTATTCACTTTAATATCTGCACTAACCTACGAGACTCAATTAGTGTCCTCCATCTGTTTGCCTCATAGGTGGCACATTTCCTGAGTTGTGGTGGACTTTGTGTCCATTTTCTTTCCTGATTAACAGTCCGCTGTTTATTGGAAACCACTATGATGTGAATAACTGAAGTGTATACTTTGTCAGCTCTTGTCGTCATCTGTTCAGCCGAGGTCAGTCATACTTCACTTACGGTCTCATTTCGATTCTACAGCAACATCCCTTCATTGTGTCAAAGCCATCACTCTGCAGCTCAGTCTGATGTGTGCACCTACTTTAAAGGTGTTTATAGCTCCAATCCTGCAGTGGTACTTTTGAAAATAGTAGCTCAGTGGCCCGCACAGTCATCGTGTGAGCTGTGCACACAACCAGGCAAACGACAGCGAGCTTCAGTGCCTTCTTGACTGACATAATAATAAGTAGTTAATGGCTGAGTTTTCATTTTTGGATTAGAGTTTCTTTCCAAAAGCTTGTCAGTTGGGACAGTAGTTCTTGTTTTTTTTGTTTTGTTTTTTTCCCCCCCTGTGTTCCAGCACACAGTGAGCCTGTTTTTACAGAATGACTTGACTGTAATGTTTGCTAATACTTTTCACTTCATCTTTCAGGTGCCAATCATCAAGCTGACAGACCAGGAGACTGAGGTCAAGGTGGACATCAGTTTCAATGTAGAGACTGGAGTCAAGGCGGCAAGCTTCATTAAAGACTATGTAAAGGTGAGAGGTGCCTTCACCATTGGAGATTTTACTGGCTGGTGATGGATACACGTGTTATTCTTCCATCTACCTGTCTGTCAGCAAGATTCTGCACCGGAAAAAAAAAAAAGAAGCCTTTTTACTGCTGGCTGTGCATGTTTCTCCTATATGTAAAGGACTGTACTCACACACTTTACTGGTCCAATGCCTGGTAACTGGCATAGACTGTATATAAAAGATGAATATAGCTGCTTTGATATTACCCTTTGGTTTTAGACTCTGTATTTTGAAGCCTCAAAGTTAGCATTTTAGCCACCTTCATTTTTTTTTTGTTTTTTTTTTTTTTGGAGCCAGAAGTGACCATATTTAAAGCAGAGGTGGAGTGCTAAGTTTAGTTAGCAAGCTGCATCCATAAACTGTATGCGTGCAACACACAGACACAAATATCTGTTAATTAGTGCTAATTTCTAAACTTCTGGGGTGGGCTGTAGCTGACAGCAAGGCATATTATTTGAAATTTAACACGGGAGAGAGGGTTGAATCACTTTTGGGTCAGCCTCTTCAGCCCCAGAGGTTGCAGGTTGGTAGTTATTAGTGTGTTCTTCTATTTGTGTTGTTCATTGGTGGTTGGATGCTTTACCGCTGCCTCCTTGCAGTAGCACTTTGATACATCCTACCAGGTGCTGGGAAAAACAAGGAAAATATATGTAAAAATAAGTATCTTAAAACAAAAACTAGTCATATAAAGTTATTTCCTATAATTTACTGTCTATTTGAATATTTGAAAATCATGACCATCCCTAGTGTTGGTATGGCTTTATTTGTTGTCTCAGACTAGAAGGCAACAAATCAGGCCACAGTTCACATTACAAGGAATACATTCAGATGGAGGAAGAGAGCAGGGAAAGGTCATGTTGACATATTTGAATTAAAAAACCACTGGAGGAGTCACATAATTGCCATCTTCCAGTGGGGTCTAAATACAGAACTTTGGAAATTCCCTCTTTGAATATAGGCAAGCCAGCAGTTTAAACCATTACTCTTTACTTCACTCCATCTCATTTCCAAAGTAAAGCTGGAACATACCCCAGCAACAGCGCTCCGTCTAATCCCCATTTAACTTGACCTGAGTCTGTGTGCTGCTGAAGCTCTTGTTGCCAAATCTGCTCAGCAGAGGTGAATTTCACACCATGGCTCTGACTAAATTCCTGCTGAAGTTGGATCTCTGCCTGCTTTAGTCACGGTTTTAGCATCTAATGCAGGAAAGGAATTCCAGGTGCTGATGCTCCTGCAAGCTGTCAGGATTTTGGCTTTTGACCATTGTTGTTATTGCATGCTTGTATGGTGATCTCTGGGACTACATGTTGCAGCTTGAAAGCCTGCTGTTGACAACCACAACACTGCATCAACCCAGAGAGAGTTGATCTTGTTAATACATGGGCGTGACACACTCCAGTGCAGCCTTGTCATTGAGAGGTCACCTCAAAGTTAATTCTCACATGTTAGCCAAGTGCAGCAGTGTACCCCGCAGTCTTGTTCTTACTTCTTAAAAGAATATTTGAAAAGTCGACAGAGCTCTGCTGCTCCACTGGCACAGATAAGCACACACATTCTGCCAGGAGGTTGTACTGCCTTTTCAATTGGAAAATGAACATATTTGTAATTCTCATTCACAGGCCCCTCTGGGATTTCACACGCACCTCATATTGATACCTATTTAGAAGGTTTGGCCCAATTGGCAGCTCTATAGTTGGAATTAGGGACTGTAGTAATTCATACATTGCATTGATTGAAAATTGTTTTTATTCAACTTCCTTGACTTACTAAAAAACATTTACTCATGTTGATTTCAGCAATAATCTTGGCTTCAACAGAGGGGTTTTCCAAGTGATTTTTTTTTTTTTTTTTTTTTTTTAAAAAAAAACACAAAAAAAAAAAAAAAAAAAAAAAAAAAAAGAGAAACTATAACAAAACCATGGGAGAATAAACCATTTTGAATCAAATTAAACTGACAAAAGTATAACCAGTTCCACAAAGAATCAGCACCTGCATGTGAAGCTCATATGTATAGTTACTCTCTCCACTGTGTTTTCACTTTGTTGGTCATAACTCAGTAAAAACTGACAGAGAGCCAATCAGACTAAAGAGGGTAAATCATCATGCCTACAAGAGAGCCATTTTAAGTTTTATATACAAGGATCCAAATGTTTTGCAGCCATTGAGAAAATTATTCACTTGCTTACTTGACACTTGCATAAAGCACATTCAGTAAAACACTACACTTCAATCCAGAACATACCGGCCTTTGAGTTGGATCCACAACTTCAGCCATGCAATGTGAAGAATGTGGGAATGCTTCAAAAAGCCAATAAATAAAAATATGCAGCGTTCTCAAAATGCAGTTTTCCCACACAGTGCTTGCTTGTGATCCTCTGACAGCAGCACAAGAGGGGTGCAGGACCTCTCACTGTGCATGTTATGTGTGGCATGCATTTATGCCAAAGAAACAAAGAACCAGTATCTAAAGATTAACCTGGACCAGGACTCCTGAGATAACCTCCCATGTGCAATGAGAATGTCAGGTTTATCTGGGAACTGGTACCACGTGAATCATTTTGGCAGTAAAATCTATTAGCAACACTTGTCAGTCAAAGACTTCAAAGAATGTATAGTATAACAGTTTGAATTTAGCCACCATAATCAGTATAATCCTTTGAGAGGTTAGAGGTTAAACACTACTCTTGTAGAGTCAAATGTAAAAAACACAATACTTTGTATTCAACTGTAGCATATTTTTGCACAAGTGAATTAATAATATTGTCAAAGTTCCTTTAAAATGAGTGTTCAGAACATACAGTACAGCATTTGTTCCTGACTGTGTTCAAATAAATAAGTTTGCATAAACAAAATGGCACTTGGGACACCATGATGCCTTTATAATGAAGAAAAGAAAAAAAAAAGGGTCAACGCATTAATTTCTAGATATGTTAGAATTTAAAAACTTGAATATCTAAATGCTTACCCAGTTTAATGTCACCATCCTGCATCAGAAGGATGTTACCAGCCTTCAGGTCTCTGTGGATGATCTTCATTCCATGGAGGTAGTCCAGAGCCTCCAGCATATGGCGACAAACCACCTTAATCTGTGGCTCCGTCAGCGCCCGATCTAACTCTGATAAGGGCAGCAGAGAAGGAGAGGTTAGACCAAGACCAGAATCAAAGTGTGAGTTGAGAAGGTTGAGAGAGGGTTCAAAAGCCACAAAGACATGGAACACCGCATATTTTGTCTGCATACAATCAACAAAGTCTCGAAGACTGAGCTACTGTGTGAACTCCATGAGACAAACACTAAACTCGTCATCAGATCAGATAGTATTACCGGATAAGACCGGATAATTACCAGATTAGAAAAACCTTCACACATCCAAGATAATCCTGTAGACTTCATTTCATCTCTGTCTGTGTTTGGTTAGCTGCATATGGGGTACAGGCAGTTATGAGGATGTGGATTACTCAGTGAAAACACCAGGGGGATTTCCCACACAGGAGGACTCCACTATGTCTGACTGCTTCAAGGCTTCAATGCCAGATTAATAAACTAGTATGATGCTGTTTTTGGGGAGATTTTTTTGTCTTATAAATTTGGGATTCTTCAACATGTACATGGGTTTGGAAGCAAAGAACTACTTTGACTTTAAAAAAAAAAAAAAAAAAGTTAAAATCTCATCGCTACATGTCCTAATAGTTTGTACTGGAGGGTCAGGAGTAGTCACAACACTGCCTCAGGTGTGGAAGCCAACTCTTGTGGTAGAGAGGAAGATTAAGTTTTTATGTAGATACACAGACAGAAGGACCTACCTAGCATTGCGGCATCCACAGCCCCTCCAGGGCAGAACTCAATCATGATCTGGTGGAGAGAAAAGAGAAAGTGATGTTAAAATTAACCCAGTAATTATAAGTTTAAAAAAAAAAAAAAAAAAAAAAAAAAAACAGTGAAT
This sequence comes from Paratilapia polleni, assembly GCA_015106735.1. Lineage (NCBI taxonomy): Eukaryota > Metazoa > Chordata > Actinopteri > Cichliformes > Cichlidae > Paratilapia > Paratilapia polleni. Next base: position 65,076 of record VUQI01061127.1, read on the forward strand.
ATTTT
>VUQI01061128.1:17386-32024 GCA_015106735.1 Paratilapia polleni
CAATTAACCTAACCCCACTAACTGCATGTGTTTGGACTGTGGGAGGAAGCCGGAGTACCCGGAGAGAACCCACGCAAACACGGGGAGAACATGCAAACTCCACACAGAAAGGCCCTGTGGATTCGAACCCAGGACCTTCTTGCTGTGAGGCAACAGTGCTAACCACCGTGCCACCATGTTGCCCCGTATGTATAAGATATACATATTCAATTAGCAGCTAATTGTTTGACTAAATTGGCTACACTTGGCTTTAAAACACATCTTGATCGATCAGATGTGAAGTGGACTATGCCATATGCAAGTGTAAATGTTGTGATCTAATCACTGATGGTCTGGGATACATTTGGCCCCACATATCTTGTTGTGTAAAAGCTAAAGTGTCCTTATGTGTCCCCAAAAAGGACATAACAGGAAAATATTTCATCAATAAGGGACTTTTTTTTGGTCCCTTTTCTTTGTGTCCTTTGCCTTTTTCCAAGTTGCAAATGACTGCAAATGACTGTCATTCCAATCTAAACAGCTGGGATAGCCTTCTTGAAACATTTTTCTTTTCTTTTTTTTTTTTTGCCAACCCTTCCTAAACAGATCTAGTGCTTGATTGGCAACAGACAGATGCAATCATTATGTGCAGAGCATTCTGTCCTTACTAGAGGAGGCAGTAATGAATTCTGAACACCTTGGATACATACAGTAGACACAGGTATCAATACCAATGTGCGTCAGCTGTCCTCTCATGATCTGAATGGCCAAGACACACTGTAAAACCTAATGTAAAGAGTGTCTTAGGATTTTTTATGTTTTTGGGGGTTTTTGTGTTGCCGTCTTGTGTGTATTTAGGATAGTTTTATTTTATTTTTTGTTTGTTTGTATTCCTTTGTAGTCAGTCACTTCACATAGAGATTCTGGCCCAGGGGCAGTAATTGAGCTTATACCTGGAAAGTACTAATCTGGGATATAAGTGTTTATAAATTCACTTACCTCCAACAGTGAATATTTGTAGGCCCTACTGTTTGTGTTCCATCAGTCTTCAGCCACTTGGGCAGTTAAAATGGTATTAAAATGTCTTTAAAATCATTATGTTACCCATGCGGAAACCCTGCACAGTGAATTCTTAATCAAACAATAACTAGCTTATTACATCTAACTGAACTTTTGATTGAACTGTGTCTTGCTTCGAAGCGCTTTACTGTGGTTTGCTCTTATTCTGGCTCGTTTGTCCAGTGTTAGCTATTTCTTGTGTTTGTTGGAGCTTGTCTTAGGCGTGAGGTGGACATTTGTCTGTTCAGGGTCAAAACACTGACATCTGGAAATATTTCTTGTCAATGCTCAGTGTGTCATTATGTTATTTAACTTGACCTCTTTGGGTTTTTTTGTTCAGCCTTCATCACACTCCTGTGTTTGCAGTCGCCCTGCCCTGTCCTGTCCTCCTCTGCTCTGCTCTGCACAGTTTGTTTGTTTACACTGGAGGGGAGTAGACTTCCCCTCCACGACGGCTTGTGGAAGATGACCTGTTTTCTTTCAATTTCACTGGCTTTCTGCAGCAACATTTACCCAACAGTTGACACACTGAAAGTGAAAACGGTGCCTTTTCCTTTTCTGTAGACTCACATGCACTGTTTATCCACCAAAGAAATGTGGTTGACTTTACTCTGAAGTGTACCAGTGGTGCAGCTCAGTACTTAAACACTGGTGTAAAACAGTGTTTCTTTTGTCCAGTGTAGCCTCATAGCCCCATCACATATCCTTTCATTGAACCCTACCTGTAGGCTTAAAAAGCTGAAAGTGACTGTAGTGAATGCATGGAAATTTGTGATCTGATATTGGGGAAGTTTAAGCTTTGTCTCTTGGTCTTTCTTTATTTTTTTTATTTAACAGGATCAATCCATACAAACATTGCAACATTTAAGTAAAATGCAAGTGATATGCAGTACCAGTCAAAAGTTTGGACACAGCGGTGTATCCAAACTTTTGACTGGTACTGTGCATATATGCAGGGTTCAACATAACCAGTAGCCCGGGGGCCAGTAAAACAGTATGTCTGGCAAGTTGATTGGCCAGCTTGGTCACCATGGCTGGCCCATTTGGGCCAGTGACAGTGTATCCACTGATCAGCTCACCTATGAAGCAAACTGGCTGAACTTAACTCTTACTAATGAGTAGTTTTTTCGTACAGTCAGTATTTTCACATTAAAATTGCAATAAAAGTACTTCATTAAACACCTGTTGAGATAATTTAAATGTGAAGCAATGCAATCTGTTCATCTGTTCCCATCCACAGGCAGTTTGTTTTACACAGGCTATAATTTTGCCTCATCATTAAAAGTTTTAAATCAGTTTTTGTAGCCTGCTGTAGGCTTGATGTTCCAGTGATTTGTCCTTTACTTTTAGATATCTGTCTTGATTTTTCTGCTTGTTGGAAATCATAGCTACAAATGAGGCCAACATGATCACGTCCTCTGTAACTTTTCTAGAAATCTGGGGACATTTATGACATAAAGTGGAGTTTGTGTCTGCCACATGCACAACATTTTAAAAGCTCAGTGTGATATCTGTGTGACTCTAATTATCTTAAAAATGCACCAAATAAGTTTAGTATCTGGTGTAAAATATATTTTTATAACCAAGTCATCATTTCTATTTTTAATTACCACTCTAATGTCCACTGCCAGTGAGGGCTCACTGTGACAGATGGTGCAACTCCATCTAGATTTCCTCCCTATTAGGGAAACAAAACAGTGGTATTACAAAAAAAAAAGAAAATCCTTTATTTTAAGGGGCTGCACTCAACATCTTGATGAATTGTTCTTAGAGAGTTGAACTTATGGTTTAACCTCTGTCCTTTTGAAATCTGTCATTTTGGTTCAATGTTGCTGCCCACTTCCAGCTGCAGCACACAGCTTTGTAGCACAGACACCTGCAGAAAACAGGTGCAGCTTAGTGCTTGGCAGGCAGGTGAACAAAGTGAGTCACTAGCAGGTGAACGTGGAGAAATATTTAGCAAATAAAGAAACAAATGATTCCCTTTGGAGTTGATGGAGACAACAGAGCTTAAAGAGAGGGAATAATAGACTTACCCATCGAGTGCCTCCATAACTGAGACGTAAGTGGCCAATTCTCAGTTACTGCAGGTTTAACCATGCACATGTGAAACGCTGATGTGTGACAGTAGTTGACTGAGGACATAGTTTAGTCATTCAAGGAAAATGTTGGGCTGTTTTACTGTGCTGTAACCATGAGAAAGAAAGAAAAAAGAAAATGAGTGAAAGAGACAGGAAGTGTGTGTGTGTGTGTGTGTGGTCACGAAAAGGAGAGAGAAAGTCATTCAGGCTCATTGACACACACACAGGACATGTGAGGGTGCGTGAGAAAAAAGCAAGACTGTTTGGGATGAAGAAAGCGATAGAGAGCAGAAACCACAGGTGGTTGCATTTTCTTCTTGTTTGAACTTGTTCTGCTGTGCAGTCAGTTTTTGATGGACACAAACCTTGAAGTCTGTGAGACATGACAGGAGATCGCTTGAGAAGAGCAAAAAGATCCTTAAATATCTTTATAAAATACGAATCAGTTCTGCTTTGGTTAGAATGAATAAAATGACGACTATGGTTTTAAAAAAACTCTGATTTTCTCTGTTTTCTGCTTAATTGGAGCATATGTATACACATACAGAGTCTAGCTGGTCTAACTGATGCCAGCTTGTCTTCACTCTGCAAACTGTTGCATGTGCATGTGACAGATGGAGAGAGAGAAAGAGAGGTGGAGAGAGGTAGAGCATGTGTGGCTTCCTGTCAACACCGTCCTCTCACTTACTGAGTCATTAGCAACTCTCAAGCCTTAAGTTATGTTTGTTTTGCATGAGTCTAGTGAGACTAAATGTTACGATCTTTTAACTTTAATTTATCTAAAGGGGATCTGTCATGCTATTCATGTCTGCTGCCATCTTGGCCAGGTCACTCCTGAAGAAGAGCAGAGGCAAAACCATAAAACAGAAAGGAAGGAAGTGAAGGCAGAGGTCAGATCCCTTTTTAGGATTAAAAAAAAAAAAAAAAACTCCATTAAAGAAACTTTCTTCAGTGAAATTACAGAAGTATTCTAAAACAGGCAAATTAAAACAAATATTGAATTGACAGTAATGATAGACTGTGTAAGCAGCAGTTTACCGTTACGCCTGCTGATGTGCAATTAGCTCATCCACAGCTGGCAGTTTAGTCCAGTGGTTCTCAAGCGATGGGTTGGGGCCCTTGAAAGGGTCACAAGATAAAATCTAAAGGGTTACAACACAATGGTAATGCTCTGCTCCATAGATTCCTCTAATTATTCAGTCTGTAATTATTAGATAAGTAAATATGAGAAGTAATTAGAAGCCAGAGCTCACATAAATGTGGAACATTTCTTTCTAGCTTTGGTTTGCAATATTTATGAAGTTGCATCAAATGGAAATGCTAAAGTAAAAGTGTAATGTAATGTTATGTTATACGTATGTAATGTTATATAAGTAGAATACTTGCACAAAGGACTGAAAAGGGAAAACAGAAATGCTATATAATGAAAAAAATGAATTGTCGAGGGAAAGAAAAGAACGAGAGCTGGCAAGAAAATGAAACCTGCAGAGGAGTTTTAAGTGAGATGTAAAGCAGAGAAATGTGGATATCGACAAAGCGAGGGAGTGAAAGAAGGGAAAGAAAAGCAGTGAAAGTGTGTGTGTGGATGTGTGTGTGTGTGTGTGTTTGACAGAAAGAGAGGGGGGGTGAAATCGGCGTCGGAGACAGAGGTTAACCAGTTTCAGGTTTCTGTGTGCATGTGTGTGTGAATTTACTCTGTCAGTCATTTGAACTGCAGCCAGCTGTTAACACCGTCATCAATATCCCATTTCGCTGCTGTCTGGAGGAAACTCGGTAACTCTTCAGTTGTTTTCTTTTCTCGGACAAATAAAATAAGTCTGGCATCTTTTCATTTATAATGTATCCTTTTTCTCTCTTTAATCTAGAGCTACACTTTCAGTTGTAACCTCGTTTTGACCTCTAACCATTTGGTGTAGTGTGCAGCGCTTTCCTGAACAAGATCTGATCAGTGATCACTAACACATGACATACTAGAATCAAATTAAAGGCGTTTTTAAAACATCATTTACGTCAGCTAGCAGGCATTTTACCTCCACGGTCAAGTGTTTTATGGCTTGCAGTGATTTTTTTTCCCCTTACTGATTAGTATACCACTGCTAAATCAATACCTATTTAGTCTGTGTCTTTATTATTTCCCAGAGACCAACATGGACTTATCTAATTGCTCATTTTGTTTGAACAACAGAAGCTCAACAGAAGCATACAGTCCTACATTGTGGCTGATGGAGTTTTTTTCAGTTTTGCTAAAGAAATTTACTAAAAACAAACAAAAAATAGTATTTTAAAATGTATTTTCTATCAATAGCCCATGTGATTGCATACACTACACCTTTGCATTATGGCTTGTATTCAGTATCTTTTAGACCCCCATCTATGAACTCTTTTGGAGTATATTTACTGTAGATGTACTTATGATTTAGTACTTTGTAAGCATGAACTTACTGGAGTTTTGATCAAAAGTTACCAGTTATAACTGTGGCTAGTTATTATCTGTGTTGAGTATTCTGCTCATTGTGCTCATAGATTTATGGACTGTCAAAAACACAGCCGTGTAAACTTCACACTACCCAAGGTTACAAGTTCAGGTTGCATGACGTAACACAATGAGCAATACAAGAAAGTAAGAGAAGAAAGTGTTGCATTTTTAAATAAAGGATTTATTATAACATCTGGATACTGGACTCAAAGATGGTGCCCACTCATACCTACAAAATGAATTACCTGAGGGCAAAAAAGTGCTTTTCTTTGTAGTGAATTAAAGTTTGCTGCATGCTGAAAGCAGAATAAAATGAGTTCAAAGAGCAGAATGATAAGACACACTTAAACCCTGTCCACATTTAACATGATTCGTTTGTCACTCTTCACTCTATAGCTTAATGGTTGGTCACTAGTGGACATTCCAGGCTATAGTTGTCTAGGTAACCCCTGAATTTACCACCTCCTAATATGTCAGTCAAAGGTGTCCTTTTCTGTCATTGGTAGTCGCATCAGTTGCTCACCTATTTTGTGTCACTAACTATTATTTCACCTGTCGTCGCTGCAAATCGCTGAATTTCATCCCACAGTCTTGTCCCATGGAGACACCTCTTTAGTATGTTTCTTAAAAAAAAAAAAAATAGGGGCGTTATGTTAAGGAGTTACATGCTTTTAGTGGAGTTCTTCTGCTCCCTATCAGCCATAAAGGTAACTGATAATAATAATAATAAAATAATAATAATAATAATAATAATAATAATAATAATAATTTTGTATATAGGAGAAGTTGCACTTTACTGGTTTCAGCCATAGACTATGAAAATATGGACCAGGCTTCTCAGTATGAGGAGTTAAGCCAAAGCAAAAGTGCCTTAAATTTGCATTGTTTTTAATGGCCAACAGGGGGAGACGTCTCTGGTTGCAAAAAGAAGTCAGATTGTATAGAAGTTCATGAGGAAATGACCCTACTGCTCATTTGATCTTTAACTTTAGTAAACATATTTCTGATGCGTTTGTGGTCCCAGTTGGTAGTTTTAAGTCTTATTTAATACAACACAAAGTTTATTTTGTAAATTATGGTCTGCATCAGTGTCCAGAAGGATGATAAAGCACTGTAGGCTTTACAGTCTGATTGCAGTCAGATCCACACCTCTTCGGGTTGCAAAATACCAAAATGACGATGGCAAAAAAGCTCAAGGCTTCATTTTGGGACTTCACCAACCAATGGGTGATGTCATGGTGGCTATATCCATTTTTTATGTACAGTTTGTGGTCTCAGCACTATAGAGTACTATATGTGAGGAGGCAAAGTCCCACCAATTCCCAGCATTCATTTTCTAGAAGTTATGTCAGCTTTATTGTATTTTCCTTCATCTGACTCTCATGTCTCAATGTATGACTGCATTAATGTGTACATCATTAGTTATTATTAAACCCTGTCTCTCTCCTATAGGTGTGTCTTTTGTCCTGTCTCCCTCTTCTCTCTTCTGTTTCCCCTCACCCCCAACTGGTCGTGGCAGATGGCTGCCCCTCCCTGAGCCTGGTTCTGCTGGAGGTTTCTTCCTGTTAAAAGGGAGTTTTTCCTTCCCACTGTCGCCAAGTGCTTGGTCATAGGGGGTCGTCTGACTGTTGGGGTTTTCTGTCTAATATTGTAGGGTCTTTACCCTAAAATATAGAGCACCTTGAGGCGACTGTTGTGATTTGGTGCTATATAAATAAAATTGAATTGAATTGAATCTTGAGCACATGATCATACAGCCCTGAAGACTTATTTCTGTCATAACTGATCAATGGATAAACAGATCCTGACCACCCTCTGCACCATGCAGGAAATCTTTCTTTACCCCACAATACAAAGCGCCTTGAGGTGATTGTTGTTGTGATTTGGCGCTATATAAATAAAATTGAATTGAACTGAAAATACATTTGGGTGTGCATATGCAAGGTCCTGACCCTAACATGTCCTACTGCCTTGTCAACGCCGAGGCTTACCTAACCTTCGACCTCAGCCTGCGTACACACCTCTAACACACACACACACACACACACACACACTGCTGAATTTGTGTGTGTGTGTGTGTGTGTGTGTGTGTGTGTGTGTTTGTGTGTGTCTCATCATCTCACTTAAAGCCCTGGTGCTACCAGACATAACTCTACACCACCAGTCTCTGTGCTTATGTGTGTGTGTGTGTTATTCACCTAAGCATCTGCTAGGTGAAGGAGCCAGTAAATCACACACTTCACTGGCAGCCAATCAGCAGAGAGGGAGAGGGTAAAGAAGGCTTGAGGGCGAGTGTAGCCCAGGAGACACACAGAAGAGAAAGAGTAGGAAGAAGAGGAGGAGGTTAGAGAGAAGGAGAGACAGATAAAGAAAATGACAGCGAGGAAGAGAGCCAGAGAGGAAGGGTTGCAGTTACAGAGCTGCCATGGCTGGCCTGTAAGTGATTTAATTTTTTTCATTTTCTTGTGTGCACGTGTTGCAAGTGTGTGAAGAAATGCAAGCCGAAGTTCACGTTTTTCTTTCTTTTAAAACAAGATGTGATACAAGCTGTTGCCAAGTTATTTCAGAGCAAATTTGCTTGGCAGCCTGAAGTAAAATGATGTTTAACTTAGCTGTTTTTAATGTTTTCTGCTGGCTTTATGCCAAGTGGAGGGAGTAAAACATCTGACAGAGAGTTTGAACTGACTTAATGGAGGTCATTTTTGTTTACTTGTTGGTTTTGGAGGGAAAGAGTTTTAAAGCTTCTCACTCTCTTCCACTGAATTAACCCTTCAGCTCCCACTTCTTCTCTTTGTTTGGTCTGCTTAAAGCAACATGCACATATTAGCTTATGACTATCAGTGAGTCCTACATTTATGGCTTTCATTTGGCTTGTGAGAAAACAACCTCTCCTTTCCCGAAAAGAGGAAACTTTAGAGGCAAAACAAAAAACATTTTTGTGTTTCAGTGTTTTCTTTTCCCCCTTTTGAGTCCTTCCAATTTCATCTTGTGGGCTTAGTAAAGGTCATCTAAAGGTTGGAAACCATTAATACAAAGAGAAGTAAGGTACAGAAGTTAAATGCAGACCATTATTTTTCTTGTTTTATGCTTTTAGAAAAATCATCTTTGACAACAAGTTTATGCCAACTTTTCTGGATTGTTGTTTGGACATCAACTGTCATCGCAGAAAACGTTATTTCTGCTTCAGAGATTTTGAAAACAACCGCAAAGCTTGGACTTCTTTTTATATTGCTAGCCCTTTGTGGAGGTCTTGTACAACTGTAATGCCCTGAGGGTGGAACAGTGTGTGATAAATCTTTAAATACTGGAAACGAAAACCAAAGTATGACATGTTGAAAAGTTTGGTACATTTTGGTTTTGTCCGAAAAACAGCCAGACAGTAATTTTGTTTTCTGTTTATTTGTGTCTTTGTTTTTTGAAAAGTTTGAAATAAATCCAGCAATCTATTGGGAACAACACCAAATCATCAAAGTATTATACTATAAAGTTAACATCAGTTAAGTTTTATTTTGATTATATTCACTAATCATTCAAGGGGGCACAGAAGATTTTATTCTGTGAATATGTTTATAAAAAGAAAGAACAGGATTTTAGTGTTACAGTCAGGTCCGTACGTTTATGGACAATGAGACTTTTTTTTTTTGTAATTTTTCCTCTGTACACCGCCACAGTGGATTTGAAATCAAACAACCATGATGTGTTTGACGTGCAGACTTTCAGCTTTAATTCAAGAGATTCAACAAAAGTATTTCATTTACTGTTTAGAAATTACAGCCATTTTATACACTTTATATAGTCCCCCATTTTCTAAAGTAATTGACTGAAAAGCAGTTTCATGGTCAGGTGAGGTCTGTATACACTGCCAGATTACAGTATCTCATCAGTGGAGATGATTGTATGGCTTTCCTGCTTTTTTTGTCGCTGGAATGGCACACCAGTGACTAAAAAAAAGGTGTTTCTAACTGGGAAAACATCACCAAACCACCACCAGTACAGTATTACAGAGACTGTTTGGTCTATTTATATTCTAACTTGAGTTTTTTTTGGAAAATGGAGGCTTGGACTAGGTTGAAATTTAAGGCTCCTCATTCACCATTTTTACACAGGCTGAGACGCCTGTGGCACACCAAAGGCTACCCAATCCACAGCTTTTTTCTGCTGGAACATCAACATTTCCACTCACCAGAAGGGCAAGCAATAACTTACCAAATATATAATCAAGTGGAAGACATCAGCAGGTTACCAGGATTACCATAAGGCTTGGGTGTGATTTTAAACAAGAGGCCATTTTATTGGTTCACTTTGGTCGTATTAAAAATTTTCCACTGGCCAAATGTCCACCTGATATTGGAAAACTACACCAAATTATTATGCAACAATCAGGTCAAACACTTTGTTGTGGTCCTTAAACAGCTATCAGACACGTTGTTTAGTCCATGTCATTACAGGAGCTCTCAGGAGGGTTTCATGGAAAACACTGATTGCCTTTCTTTAACATGTCCCTCGGCCGCGATCGATGCTAATGAAAGAGCAGGGCTGCCTATTGACAATGTGGGAGGGGGTCTTAACTGTTCTTTAAATTGCAGTGTGTGTGTGTGTGTGTGTGCAGTGTTGAGCAATGCAGGGTTCATCTGCAGGTCAGGGTCGGTCACGCTCATAAAGTGGGTGTGGTTTAAGGAACGGCTCATTGGTTAGGTCAGGGACAGAGGGGTCAGAGGTTGAGGGGGCGGCACTGAAAGTGAAAACTCTGACCAGGCCAAGGGTTTGTCAGAGTGCAAAGTCGTAAGTCACAACATTACAGCTGCTCTCCTTCAGTCTTTCTGCCTCCTCCTGCTGTTATTTGTCCTTCCCATGAAAATGCACATCAAACTTAGAATATACACATTTTTATTTCAGTGAGGATGTCTGGCAGTCTAATCTCTTTTATTTATATAGCTCAATATCACATAAAGAGCGTCACACCAGAGCTATTATAGTTTTGCATTTTTATTAGTTTTTAATTAGTTTTCAATTCAGTTTAGTTTTTATTGTTTAAAAATGTTTAGTTTTAGTTAGTTTTTAATAATTAATTGAGGTGTTTGTCAGGCACAAGAAGTGCTGAGCAAGTGTTAACAGTACAAAACCCATGTGAAGGCAGATGATTTCAAAAATGTGCTTCATCCTAGCTGTGTTGAAAACTTTGACCAAATATGAAACTAAAGAGATTTTCCATACATTTTTATTTTGTTTTACAGTACCAGTCAAAAGTTTGGACATACTCACCCATTTTGGCAGGTGCTGTAGTTTGTTTTATAAGTACTTAATCTCATTTCAGTTAGTTTTGGGGTTGTTTTTTTTTTTTTTCAAAGTTTTAAGTTTCATTTTTATTTCAGTTAATTAAAATTTTTTTCCACACTTAATTTTAGTTGTTAATTTAATTTCATTTGACTATAATAAACTTCACACATAGTAAACAATAAAAACAGAAATAAAGAAAAAATAACTATGAAAATCACTATCATATTAAAACAGACGTATAAACAAGATAAAACATTAAAAAAATACAAACAATATTAGGGATAAATAAAACCCTGTACCCTGTAAACCTACATAAGAAACGGAGACAGATATGAAGATGAAAAAAAAACTTGGAAATAATAGAAGCAGAAGAAAATGAGCATCTTCTCTGAATCTACCTAGATATCAGTTTTATGTGATATGGACCTGTTAATATAGTTTTATACTTTTCATGAGGTTTTTTTTTTTTTGCCTTTTTTATTTTTGTTTTCTTTTCAGTTTAGTTTATAGACTGGGTTTGCTCGTTTCAGTTTAGTATTTATTAGTTGCAGTGTCAGTTTATAATCTGGGGGTTATTTGTCAGGGGCAAAATGTAAGTTCAGATGGGGCATTACAGTACAAACTCACAGCTGACTCACAGTCATGGAGACATCCCAACATAAACACCAAAACCTCATCAAGCTAGTTAAAGACTTTTCCTCTGCAATTTTAGTTTTGTAAGTAAACAAATTGTTTGTTTTCTTTTCCCCTCAAAAGTCTAGTTTTTATTTTTGTTTCAGTTAACTAACTAATGTTAACTAATGTTTTTTCACATTTGGTTTACATGACAGCAACAACAACTGTCTTACTAAATATTTCCAGGCACATTAACAGCACAAAATATTGAACTTTTGAATAGAGGCATTTTGCAGATACACAACCTCTTCATAGGCTAGCAAACATAGCAAAACATAGCTTCACAGCACTTCTGAACTCTTTAAACAGATTTTAAATGTGTTTTAAAAGCCCCAGTGTGCACTTCCTTCTCAGTTTTCATTTTTAACCAAACTTTGAATCATTATAATCATATCTACTGAATGAATTTGAGGACTTTTTCTTTGACAGAAAGATTCACAGGAGCCATTGATATAAAGTTGAAAAGTGCATGGTTTTGTGGTGAACCTTGGGACCAAACATGCCGGTTAACTCAGAAAATCTTCTGCAGCGTAGATGTAGAGCGGAAGCTTGAACAAGGCCCAGCAAAGTAGAAGTCTTCCAGTTTAAATGCTGCCAACTGGCCTAATTACTGTGTGTTTTATAGGTTGGAAGGTAATTTCAAACTTCACAGTCCTCACACTTTTACTGATTGCAGCATAAATAACTTGATGTTATATGTTGTAAAACAATATGTGAAAACTTAAACTTGCCCTCAGTCTTAATGTAGAGTCAGATTATTAAAAGTGGGTTTGTTACCTTTGAGCTGCCTGGCAGCTGTGTGGGCAGAAAACAAAAGATGAATCTTTATGTGGCACCTGATTGTAATGGCCCTAGGTAATGTGGAGTATTTAAGGCTGACTGGAAGCTCCATAAATAGAGGCTGTGGTTTCATGCATTTTCAGACATTTCTTTTCATACACTGTATTTAACTGGCCTAACTAAAACTGTTTTACAAAGCAGGTTCCTGTCCTGCTTAACATAAAAGTTACAACCATTTAAAATACATAAAAAAAAACAGCCCATACAACAGCAAAACAAATGCAGCAGCGCGCTGGAAACTACATATTAAAAGAATGAGATGGTTTATAATTTGAATCAGTGGTTGGAAGTCTGTTCTTCCAGTAAATAGTGTTTATATCCAACACAGTCTCACAGGAGTTCCTGAAATGGCCACGACCTCTAATCTGGACACAAATTTTTCTTTTTCTTTCATGTTGCTAATTTGTGTCCTTGCACATGAAATTAATATTTTACATTTTTAAAGGGTGAAAACTTACTTACTCGACAGGCAGCAACACTTTCTCCAGCATCTGATACAGAAACTCCTTATCACCTCATACCAAAATATTTGCATTTATTTGTTAGATTTTTACTTATATTTAGATTTTTATTCATTGAGCACTTTTATCTTTTTTTCTGTTTTCTAATTAATCACGCTTCTTTTTTAATTTTTAAAAGGGCACGACTAGTCGACTACACATTTAAACTCTTTCTAGTCAGCACCTGAAATACTGGTCTGTTAAATTAAATATTCTTGTTTTATTAATGTACAACAGAAGTTACCTGTTGGTTCAAAGATGTTAGAACACAGTCACAATGCCCCCTTCTCTCTTTGTGATGTTGTCATGATCTGTGAGTTTTCTAGCCTTCCCAGTGTTTCCCTTTGTGTAAAGTTGCTGCGTGTAGGTGTGTGTCTAACGTCTGTATTTGTTAGTTCCTTCCTGTTTTATTTTGGTAGTCATTTGTCTCTTGTGTCTTGTGTTTAGTTTTACTTCCCCTGTCTCATTGGTGTCACCTGTTCCTCGTTTTCCCCAGCTGTGTCTTATTCCCCTGATTAGCCCTCAGTGTGTCTGTGTGTATAAATAGCTTCAGTTTGTCCTTTATTGTGTTCTCTGTTAATTTGGATTCAGTTTGCCTTGTGGATGTTGTAATCTGTATCAACAACCTTTATTAAAGGTGCACTTTGTTAAATCTTACCTGCCTTTAGAGTCTCTGTTTGGGTGCTTAACCTGCATTTCCTGACAGATGTGAAGTTATAAAACGAGCAAGGGGGAAGTAAGTGGATAAAGCTTGCAAGAAAGAAGGACTACTGGTGCTAGCATTGTTAACATTATCCACACAGACATTGTGTGTGTGAGCGCATGTGCAATGTTATACATGACTCTTATAGTTTGTGCTCAGTTTGAATGTTTTAAATGTTTTCTGTCTTTTAGACTAGCCTGATTTATTTATTTATTTTTCTTTTGTGTGTGTGTGTAATTTAAACAATTTGTAAATTAGTAACTGGGAACAGCCCTAATTTTTAACTTACTGAGTTATTTTGTTTTGTCATATTTTATTGAGCTAATCTGTAATAAAGGAATTTCCCAACTTTTTTGATCAACAAAATATATCTTATGAAGTCTGGAGGCTCTACAGGTTGGCGGTGGAATATATAATTTCATTGCTTAAAATACAGTGTTAATTACCATATAAAAAAAACATGCTTCTTAAAATTAAGAAAAAGATCATGGTTTGGGTTAAAATGCAACTGTTTTTTTGGTCAAAATACCAAAAAAGGTCCAGTGTTTTCAGACCTCAAATAATGCAAAAAAAACCAAGTTCATATTCATTTTTAAACAACACATTACTAATGTTTTAACTTAGGAAGTGTTCAGAAATCAATATTTGGTGGAATAACCCTGATTTGCAATCATAGCTTTCATGCGTCTTGGCATGCTCTCCACCAGTCTTTCACATTGCTGTTGGGTGACTTTATGCCATTCCTGGTGCAAGAATTCAAGCAGCTCAGCTTTGTTTGATGGCTTGTGACCATCCATCTTCCTCTTGATCACATTCCAGAGGTTTTCAATGGGGTTCAGGTCTGGAGATTGGGCTGGCCATGACAAGGTCTTCATCTGGTGGTCCTTCATCCACACCTTGATCAACCTAGCTGTGTGGCATGGAGCATTGTCCTGCTGGAAAAACCAATCCTCAGAGTTGGGGAACATTGTCAGAGCAGAAGGCAGCAAGTTTTCTTCCAGGATAACCTTGTACGTGGCTTGATTCATGCGTCCTTCCAAAGACGAAT
>VUQI01061130.1:16059-26626 GCA_015106735.1 Paratilapia polleni
TTCAGTTGTTTTTTTTTTTTTTTTTTTTTTTTTATATGAAACTGCACCACAGTAAAGGCCACAAGGGAAAGGGGAATTTTCCTGCGTTTAGTTTTAAGTTGAGATCTTGTTTATAGATTTTAAAAACGGCAACTCGCCCTTTGCTCACCAAGCTGTCAGATTCACACAGTGGCAAAATGTTCGTCCTTAATTAGTAACTTATAGTGGTAAATGAAGAAAGGTGTGGCCCATCAGTCCCAGTGGCCCTCAGCTCACCAGAAAATTATATGGTAGCTCTGTTACATTGGTTTTATTTTATTAACTGCCATCATATTAACACTTTTATGGTCGACACGGACAGTATAAAGAGTGAAATGAAGCACTTTTTGTATGCTTATATTCCTTTATATTCCGGCTAAGACAAACAGTATGATGATATTTACCTGGACTTCTTGTGTTCTCTCTCTCCCTCTACTACCAGTGAACAGAGTATCTGCCAGGCGCGGGCCTCTGTGATGGTCTATGATGACGCCAGTAAGAAATGGGTGCCCATCAAGCCTGGGCAACAGGGCTTCAGCCGCATCAACATCTACCACAACACTGCCAACAACACCTTCAGAGTGGTGGGTGTTAAACTGCAGGACCAGCAGGTAAGAGGCACGGAGGGCAATCAACCGGCACCATGCATCTCACGATGAGAGGATGTTTTAGAATTAATGACAATTCAGTCATAATCCAATTCTTCTGAAATTAATTTTATATTGAGCATAGTGCAGTTTATTGTTCACTACATCACCTTCCTCCACACAAATTTATCAATTTATATTTATATATCTATTTTTTTATTTTTTATTTTTTTAAGAACATTTATGGTATATACTGTATTTGTAGAGGACTGCAAAGTGGCATCACTAAAAGAGAGGGTAATTCCAAATATTCACTCACCAGCAACTTTATTAGGTACACCTTGCTAGTCCTGGGTTGCACCCCATTTTGCCTTCAGAACTGCTTTAATTCTTCATAACATAGATTCAACAAGGTGCTGGAAACATTCCTCAGAGATTTTGGTTCATATTGACATGATAGCATCACACATTTGCTGGAAATTTGTCAGCTGCACATCCATGATGTGATATTCCCATTCCACCACATCACAAAGGTGCTCAATTGAATTGAGATCTGGTGACTGTGGAGGCCATTTGAGTGCAGTGAACTTATTGTCATGTTCAAGAAAGCAGTTTGAGATGATTTGTGACATGGCACATTATCCTGCTGGAAGCAGCCATCAGAAAAAAGTGTGCCCAAGGTGTGCCAAACAAATATCCCCCACACCATTACACCATCACAAGCCTGAACTGTTGATACAAGGCAGGATGGATCCATGCTTTCATTATTGTTTACGCCAAATTCTGATCCTACCATCCCAATGTCACAGCAGAAATCAAGGCTCATCAGACCAGGCAATATTACTTCCAACCTTCTCTTGTTCAAACTAGTATGTTTGAACTGTAGCCTCAGTTTCCTGTTCTTACCTCTGACATCAACAAGGCATTTTTGCCCAGAGAACTGCCGCTCACTGGATATTTTCTGTCTTTCCGATCGTTCCCTGTAAACCCTAGAGATGGTTATGTGAGAAAATCCCAGTAGATCAGCAGTTTCTGAAATACTCAGCCCGTCCAGCACCAACAACCAGGCCACTTTAAAGTCACTTAAATCACCTTTTTGATACTCAATTTTTCAGGTGGTCAAGATGACCTGCTGAAAAACATTTAGGCATGTCTACATGCCTAAATGGACTGAGTTGCTGCTGTGTGATTGACTGATTAGATATTTGTATATTAGATATTAATGTATGTTGAGCAGGTAATAAAGTGGCTTTACTTAAAATGGAAACCCTCACCCACTGAGGAGCAGGTGTCTATTTTACTTTTGTCTGTGGTGGGTTGTATAATTACAAAGTGATGCTGCTAAACAAATCCTAGGTTCATTGATCATAAAACACTATGCTGATATTCATGATTTTATGTCTGTTTTCAGTGTTTAGTTCTTTAATGTTACACCATGTATATTTTTGTCACTGTGCCACTTCTTATTGTGTGCCAAACACTGTTACGGTGGTTACAAAATAGACACACTGGTTTTGAACAGCTATTAATTCAATTCAATTCAATTTTATTTATATAGCGCCAAATCACAACAACAGTCGCCTCAAGGCGCTTTATATTTTAGGGTAAAGACCCTACAAGACCCTATTACACACAGTCCACTCAGTCAGTAATCACTGCTGAGGCACATTGAGGTCTATCATCTATTTGATTGAGCAGCTAACCAATATACAACCTGGGGACCTTTGTCCAAACAGCTGACTTAGTTCTGCCAGGGAAAGACTTCCTGTTTCGGGCAATTGTCATTGTTTATGAATGCAGATACATTTTTTCTTTTAAAAAAAACTAAATTGTCACCAGATGATACCCCATGGTTTCCAGATTGCATTTCAGAAAATGTAGTCCCTCCTGTGCTTTGCTCATGGGCTGTTTACGTGCGTGCAGCTAAAGCCCACTGAAGCATGAGTGGTCAGAATTTGGACTAGAAACACACTACAAACCAGAATTAAGGTCCAGTTTAAAAAAAACAAGGCATGAAGAATGAAGAATGAAGTTTTTATAAAATATTGTCCTTCAAAGAGACAGCTGTGCAAGTGTCTCCACAGCTCAGACTGGTGGCTTGTGTTGATAAACCCTATCCTTTAAAAGCCCACGGTTATTCCATTTCCAGAGTCATTAAGCCTGCAAAAATATTTATACATAATTTATTATGGTGTAAAAAAATATTTCACATGCACTGCATCATTTGTGTATCTTCAGTAGTGTTCTAATTTAATTATTATAAGCTTCAAGTCCCTGTAAGCTTGCTTTTCTGTAGTTTGACCACAAGTGTGCAGTGTAGAGTGGTGTACAGTATGCTCTGAACAGAGACAAACATTGTGCATTATTGCACAGCAGTTTCTTCATCATCTGTCATTTGAGCTGGAATAAAATGCCCAAGATATTTGACCTTGTTAAAGACACTAAGGTTATTATCAGACAATGTAAAATCAGGAGATCTTAGATATCTGTCCTCTTACGTTCTAGAGATCATTATAACACTCTTCCTGGAATTGTATTGGATATTGTGTTGCACACTTTACACAGAGTATGCAGTAAGGAGCTACTGAAGACCAGCATGGCTCACTAGAGTTTTACCAAAGATACATTCAGTGTTACAGAAGAGTAAAGAATCCTCCTAGAAGCAGTTTCTTTCATGCTTTCAGTTCCTTGGACAGATCATCAGTAAAAAGATGAAAGAAAACTGGCGCAAAATAAACATTATTAGTCACTATAAATGAGACACCATTGCCCCATTTTGCTTTCACAGTGTAGCGTGCAAACCTTGCAACATATGAGGGAACTGCTCTTTGACTCAATGTACCTCTGCATTTGTTTACAGTTTCCTTATGTATACACAACTCAGTGCTGCATGTAACCTAAAAACTCAAACTGTGAAGTTAATACAGTCGTTTAATCTACGCAGCAGAATTCCTTCCAAAACGTTTCACAATATGCCGGCTATGATTCTGTAGTTATCTAGACTGCCAGCTTTACCAGCTTCGTCCCCATTGATTGATCAACAGATAATGAACAGATGACACTGAGTCCCGTAGCCGTGGATCATAATGCCAGTAAAATAAATGGCAAAGGCAGGAGCCGTCTTCATGCTCGTGTATTTAAGATGTTCAGCAGAAAGCGCAACGAAAAGCAGTTGCTTTGTTGTCTGAAATCTTATTTATAGTTTGGTACAACTCATGTGACACAAATGAATCATCGCCCTCAATATTATCTGCTCCATACACAGTACTGTGAACACAGTTGAATAAGATGCTTTATTGCCATTAATATAGCTACAATATTCACAGGTATATTTTCAACATTACTTAATGCTCATATGCTCATCAGCTATGCAAGTAATCCCTGTGAGCACAGCAGCACCATCCACTTTCTGCTGAAGCGCCTTATGAGGGAGGGAGGGTGGACCCTAAATGACTCAGCCAGGATGAACTGAAGGGCTACACCAAGGGCCGGTGTAAGAGAAATAAATTGAACTGTGAATCATGCATAAGTACGCTAGTAGAGTGCAGTAATAAAACATATGGAGCTGGAAATTAGAATAAGAGGTCCCTTTTAACGATATTAAATTATAACCTTGGCAGAACTGAGCCTTAGGATTGGCAAATATGGAGCTCTTGTCTTAGATCTCCACATTCACATACACTGATTATTTTTCTTCTTCTATCAAAGGTGGTGATCAACTATTCCATAGTGAAGGGCCTGAAATACAATCAGGCCACCCCGACTTTCCATCAGTGGCGTGATGCTCGGCAGGTCTATGGGCTGAATTTCGCCAGTAAGGAGGAGGCCACCACCTTCTCCAACGCCATGCTGTTCGCCCTCAACGTCCTCAGCTCACCTGACAGCGGAGGTAAGGATTTGTCATATATGGAATACACACATCTTTTGATCACCGTTGCTCTCGTTTCTGTCCATTTAAGCATTCACACCATTCCCTTTTTATTATTAACACTTTTCATTTAAAACAGATATCCTGGTTTGTGTTTCCTGGCAGGCCAAGACATTTTCTGAATTCTTGATTCAAATGAAATCGCTCATCTCTCCACAGTGAAATGGAAGATGAAAGTTTTTGAGTTGTTAGCTGGTGCTGGAGACCTGTAATGTTTTAAGTGGAACTTCACAAGGATTTTGGGTCAGATTTCAGTCAGCCATCTATTTTTGTCTCTAAAGAATGTCAGGTTAGCACAGTGAAATGATCCATGTTGTTTTCAGCTTATTTTCATTAACTAGACATTATTCAGTGGACACTTTCTCGTTATAACATGTTAGAAAATATTTACACAGACCATATAAGCTGGTTTAAGATGCAATACATGAAAAAAGCAAGATAACATTTATAGCTGACAATACAGTAGATCAAAATTCACTCCAAGTGTCAAATCAAAGAGGCGCAACTGCTATACTAAGCTCTACTACACCCTGCTGGTTAAGATTATGTACTGCAGGTATACTCTCAACCGTAAATCAAACACCATGCATGAATTGAGTCCCTGGATCCAAAAGGTTATGTGGGCACAGATTACTTTGTCTCCTGTTTTTATTATTATTTTAATTTGATATGTATTTATGAAGATGTGACGTGAAATGTCCAGTTTTCTCCTGTCCAATGGCAGTGAATCCTTCCAAAGATTTATGGATCCGGTTCTGGGTCAGCTCCAAAAATGTATTACTTTAAGTTGGGTCAAGCCCCTCCTCTGCTGAAATTTCCATGCAAATCCATCCATGACCTTTTGAGTAACAAACAAAAACGAAATAAGCAACCAGTAAAACCAAAGCAATCACACAGTCTCCTTGGCAGAGATAAAAATAACATCAAAGGATTGTTGGTTGCTGCCTGAAATATGAGATTTTTCATCCGTTACTTAACAATATTTTGATAATGAAATTAAATAGTAAGATAACAGCCCTGTACAGCAGAGAATCAAGAAGTTTTAGTTCTTTGTACATGAAGTGTGAATAAATTCAGTTGAACCCTGAACTGAATTTGACACTAAACTCATGCCTACTTCTGGTTTACTAAATAGCTTCTGAGCATCTCTGGTTACAAGCTACTTTTAAGTTCTGTGCATGTGTGTGTGTCTGTGCATAAGATACTGACAGAGAATATCTGTGAGTGTTTAACTGCGGTGTCACCCCATCCCCTCCTTGTGACCCCCTATCGGTGGCTAAAATATCTCGTAGGGAGCCTAAATGTCGTACCCCATCATGCTCACATGGCAGCTCTCCTTTTTTTTTTGGGTGCATTTGGATGTGGGATCATGGGCCTCAACGTGCGAGGCATCTCTGCTCATGGGAAGCATATCTGTACTTACTCTTGACAGCGTTGTTTATGCTAATTCTTGCTGAAAGCTTTCACACTGAGAATCTAGTATCACATAGTACTGAGTACTGGTAGGCTGTGGAAACAGTGAACGTGGAAGGTTTCCCACCATGCTCACTCCAGAGATTTCACCTGGTGTCCTCAGACAGGTTTCTTCAGCCATCATCATCCTCAGTAAGTGTTGTACTATTGAGAAATGCGTCCAGCAGTCGTGCATGTATCAGAGTGTTGGGCAGATGGAGGGAAGTTAAATATTCACTATTTAATCTCTCCTTTTGATCGGAACCGTTTCGTTTGGAAGTTAATGGTGTATTGTGTTCCTTACGGTGGTGAAAAGTGCTGTGCTTTGATCTAATTTCGAGCTACTTTAGCTTTGTTTCAGTGTCTCCATGTTTACACCCTTACACTTCCTCTCCATTACATTTCACATTTAAACTTTGTACTTGAACTTCAGCTTTTACCCGACATATGTACTCATTTGTTCATTTTCAGTAAATTCTTTCTTTGTCGGTTGTTAGATCTTCCCTGTTGTTTCAGGTTGTTTCAGTCAATAGTCAGTATCCAATATTTCACACAAAATGCAACGTTTAAAGAAGACTTTAAAAATATTGATTTCGAGCTAATCATTGGCAGGACCCTAGATTTATTTCGTCACCCTTTGAGAAATTACACTTGTGAAAACAGTAGTTGTTAAAACTGGTTACACATTGACCAGTTACACCAATAAAATGCTACATTTAATTGAGTAGGATTTTTATTGCAGGGCTTTTAGTTGTTCTATCAGCACATTTCCTTCTAAGGATATTCACTGCTCAAAAAGCTAAGGGAACAAAGTGGGGGTAGGATCCAATAAGTGTAAACTTCATCTTACTCCCTTTCGAGCATGTAAATTGCGTGGAATATAGAGATATTCGTCGCAACTCAGTGTCTTTTACTTTGTTTTCTGTTTACAATGTATTTTGTTATTATTTTATTTATATTTACATGTTCGAAATAAAACAGTCAGTCAATTGATCGATCAAAACACTCGATCATCACAGCATAACACAAAGTCAGTTAAATTTAAGGCGTATCAGTCTGTCCAGATAGGAAGCGTAAACCACTGTGAATCAGTTTCACGTGCTTTGATGAAAATGAAAGTGACATCAGGTGCACTGGAGAGACAACAACAAGACAACCCCCAAAAAACGGAATGGCTTTGGAGGTGGTGACCGCAGACCATTGCTCTCTTCTTATCCCTCCTGACTGATTTTTCTCCAGTTTTGCTTTTGTCACTGCTGGTAGCATCGGACAGTACCTCCAGCCCTTTCAAGTGGCACAGGTAGACCAGCTCCTCCAGGATGGCTGGAATAACATTTGCTGTGTCTCCCAGTACAGCCTCGAGAGTGTGGAGGAGATACACAGGTCCCACTAAAAGATTTTGGGACCTCATGCCACATTCGTGGAGTCTAAATCCGGCAGTTTGGTCAGAAACACGCACAGGAGTAGCCCACTTGAGGTCTTTTTGCAGGGCTCTGGCAGTGTTCCTCCCGTTCCTCCTCTCACAAAGGAAGGGATACCGGTCCTGCTGCTGGGTTGATGCCCTTCTACGGCCCTCTCCAGCTCTTCTTGTGTAACAGCCCTGGTATCTCCAAGCCATACACCATTGTAACAGTATATAAATATGACAGCCCACTCAAGTGGCACAGGCAGTGTGCCACCTGAATGGGTTGCAGGTACTGTTTCATGCTGTCAGTAGTGATAAGGATGCTAGCAAAAAAGCAAAAGTAGAGAAAAATCAGTCAGGAGGGATAGAGAGAGAGCAATGGTCTGTGACCACCACCTTCAAAACCATTCCCTTTTTGGAGGTTATCTTGTTTCACCTGTCGTCACTTTCATTTGCACCAAAGTAGGTGAAATAGTTTCACAATGGTTTGTGCTTCCTAACTGGACAGATTGATATCCCTGAAGTTTAACTGATGTTATGTTATGTTATGCTGTGATGATCGAGTGTTCCCTTGATTTTTTTGAGCCGTGCATTTTAATGAGTTATTTTACATCACTGGTTGTAGCTAAACAGTCAGACTGCTGACAGTCTGCGATTACAAGAAGTAAAAATATTATTAAGTATCGAGCATTTTTATTGTCAGCTAAAGTGAGGTTGTCAATTCTACCTGAGCAGAATGCTTTGTGTAATTTATTTGTGAAGGTGGCAGAAGTGATTGCGTATCCATTTGTCTGTTTTTGTCACCTTGTTTCTACAGCTATGGTAGCTGTTGTTTGTAATGAATCATCTTAAGACGCAGCTGACAAGAAGAACTCTTTTTTTTTTTTTTCTATGATTACATTAAAACAACCCACAAATGGACACACAATCCTTGGTCTCCTGAGCTCCAATAAAATGTCTACGAGTCTGATCAGGCCCTCTCATCTCCTGGGCTTCCTGTTCCTTCTTTACCCTCACCATGACAACAGCTAGAGGCATATACAATGCTTCATGTCAACAGCAGAAACACAAACAAACCCACATGTACACATATTTATGGACACACAAACAGCACAGCACAACGCACGGTGACAAGCGTCTCTTTAAAATCTCCATCAAGGGTTGAAGGGTTGTGAAGTGCTGATATTGTGTTAATTGGCTTGTGTTTCACAACTGAATCCCTGAAGTCTCATTTAAAAAAATATATACTGTAGTTTTTGGCATGTGCATGAAGGAAATGTGTATTCTGTGCTTAACATAAGGCCTATATAGTATTTACAAAGCCTGTAAGGTGTTTTCTTCCATCAGCTTCCATTATATTCATTTTGACATGAGAGCTTAGCAGCGTTGCAGAGTTTCTAAATATTGTTTGTTAGGCACTTTCTTATTATTTAACCGTCGTCACCTCTTTCAGAGAGAGCGAAAGGGTTTCTGTGCTTTTAACTCTCTAAATATTTGCCAAACCCTCTGAATATATACTAGATTTAATGTGAAGCTTTGCTGCAGAGCAGATAATTATCGCAAGATGACAAGCTGAATTCATGTTATTGTCAGAGATAGAGGGGGAAAAAAACATCTTCAAGGTATCGCTTCTGTGTTCTGTGCATCTGGTTAAAGCTAAAGAATTCAACAAACCATTTTAGCTTTGGCAACATAAATTGTAGTTTGTTATTACTGGCAAGTAAATCCTGCATATAAAACTTTTCTTCACTCGCGTGCCTGATTACTCTCACCGGCCACTTCATTACGTACACCTGTTCAGCTGCTTGCTAACGCGCATGTCTAATCAGCCAATCACATTTAGGCATGTAGACACGGTCAACATGACAAAGTTCAAACTGAGCATCAGAATGGGGAAGAAAGGTGGTTCAAGTGACTTTGAACACAGCATGGTTGTTGGTGCCAGACAGGCTGGTCTGAGTATTTCAGAAACATTTTCCCACACAACCATCTCTTGGATTTACAGAGAATGGTCCGAAAAAGAGAAAATATCCAGTGAGCAGCAGTTCTCTGGGCGAAAATGCCTTGTTAGTGTCAGAGGTCAGAGGAGAATGGCCAGACTGCTTCTGCTGATAGGAAGGCAACAGCAACTCAAATAACCACTTGTTAGAACCAATGTATGCAGAAGAGCATCTCTGAACTCATAACACGTCGAACCTTGAAGCAGATGGGCTACAGCAGCAGAAGACCACACCGGGTGCCACTCCTGTCAGCTAAGAACAGGAACCTGAGGCTACAATTCTCATAGGCTCACCAAAATTGCACA
Organism: Paratilapia polleni; assembly: GCA_015106735.1. NCBI lineage: Eukaryota > Metazoa > Chordata > Actinopteri > Cichliformes > Cichlidae > Paratilapia > Paratilapia polleni. Next base: position 25,755 of record VUQI01061130.1, read on the forward strand.
ACAGAAGATTGGAAAAATGTTGCCAGGTCTGATGAGTCTCGATTTCTGCTGCGACATTCAGATGGTAGGGTCAGAATTTGGGGTAAAAAACATGAAAGCATGAATCCATCCTGCCTTGTATCAACATTCAGGCTGGTGGTGGTGGCGTAATGGTGTGAGGGATATTTTCTTGGCACACTTTGGGCCTCTTAGTACCAGTTGAGCATCATTTAAACACCACAACCTACCTGAGTATTGTTGCTGACCATGTCCATTCCTTTATGACAACGGTGTGCCCATCTTGTGATGGCTGCTTCCAGCAGGAAAACGCAGTAATGTTTCCAGCACCTTGTTGAATCTATGCCAAGTAGAATTAAAAGGTGCTCCAGCCTGGTACTAGCAAGGTGTACCTAACAAAGTGGCCAGTGAATTATATTAATCACTAGTTGCGTAGCTAGTGTCTACAATTTTTCTGCTATAGCAAAAAATGTCCATAATATCTAATATCAAGAAAGTAAAATACATTAATTTTTGTGTGAATTTAATGTTTTACAGATTTTATACTGTCTTTATACTTAGCTTTTCAGGCATCTGTAAAGTACCATCAACTGCAATAACCTGTATAAAATGTATGATCAGTATTATTGATTGGATATTGATTGAAGTTTCACAGAACTAATTATTTTTTTAGGAGTCCCTTTTTAGTCAGAAACACTTGGATATAAAAATACAGAAGATGTTAATTTTAAAAATGGCAAAACAAGCAGTCACAATAATCAGTATCAGCCCTGCTGCGTCTCAAACTGTGACTCTGCCTCATGTTGACTACCCCCATCGCCCCGCCCGCCACCCCCATCCTCCAGACACAGCGAACGGAAATATCACCAGTTGGT
>VUQI01061132.1:4063-15485 GCA_015106735.1 Paratilapia polleni
ATAAACTTCCACGGTGCAGAACTAATGGACTTAAGTATTCCTTTGTCACTGCTGCTATTAATGTTTTATATGAGAGACTGTAGTTTGTTTGTTTTTGGTTTTTTTTGTTGTGTCTGCTTGAGTGTGTGCTTGTTTGCTGCTGGCTGCACCACAAATTGCCCCTTGGGGATAATAACGTTTACCTTGACCTTGACCTTCATTATATCACCCACTCTGTTAAATGTACCAGTACCACTGGCAGAACAAACAGCCCCAGAGCATAATACTACCACCCCCATGCACAATGTTTGGTACAGTTTTCTTGGGGCTGAATGCCTCACTTCTAGTCCTCAAATATTCCTCTGGTAATCGTGACCAGATAACAAAATTTTTGTCTCACTGTTCCTTCAAAAGGTCTTTTCTTTGTCCATGTGGTCAGCTACAAACTTTAGAGAAGGGGCTTTTTTTTTTAATGGCAGCCTCTCAGTCCATGCTGATGGAAAACTCGCTCAACAGTATGTGACATAGATGTTCCAGTAGCTTCCAGTTCATGGAAGACTGGGGCCTCGCTGGTTTCTTGGTAGTTTCTGACCATACAAACCAACTTCATCTTAAATGAGACCTTGGTTATGACCGATACCTTCTACAGTTGTCTGAACTGACGATCTTGGAATCTGCAGTTCTTTAGAAATGCTCCAAGAGACATTCCTGACTTGAATAAATCTTTGATCTTCTTTCTCAAATCTGCACTTAGCTTCTTGAACTTTCCCATTTTACTGTGTGCTGGTCACACCAGTGAGTGCTGTGAAACAAGCCCCTTTCATATTGGCAGCTTTTATTACCTTTGGACAGAGTTAACGATTCCCCCTGCTTCTGGCCTTTATGAGATTTTAAGCTTTAATGGAGTGTATAAATCTTCTCAACTAATTTTGCGTGGCAAAGCAAATATGTGCAGTCTTTCAATATTTAAATAGGACTACTAAATTAATTACACCTTATGTCAAGTGATGCAGTGGTCAGAAGGGTTGGCAGCCGACCCTGCCAATAGCTGCTAGATTAAGTCCTATCACTGACATCAGCTTGGCAGCATTTCCTTCTATCTTTCAGAGCACATACACAAAAACCCACACCTCAATCCTCTTGCTCTCCTGCCCATTTCATCCACAAACCTTATTGTAGAATTGCTTCTGTCTCCTTCACAAGACCTTCATGAGACCTTGTTGGTGGATACTAGCAGCTCAGTGGAACACAGGAGAGGATACAGCCATTTGCCAGATGTATGGCTGAGAAAAGAGATTGTGACAAGGCTCTTTGCAGATGGCAGACAAGTCTGACAGCCTCATATTGTGCTCATCCCTCCTATCTGCTGAACAGGCTTGGTTAACAGAAGCAAAAGAGAAAGGGAAAGAAGAGATGCGTGAAGTGCTGAGAGAAAAATGTTGTCAAAACTTATAGTCACAGCATCCATACAGACAAATTTAGCTGCTCCTACACTGACAGAACAGTATTAACAATAAAGCAGCAAATATAAATGCAAAAGGACTGAATGTAGGATATGAAGATGAAAAGCATTTTTTAGTTCACTTTATTTTTAAAGGATCTCTGTACAGCCTCTACACACACACACACACACTCACACACACCTAAAAGTAGCACACACATACTATGACTAAAGCTCCCTCTTGCCTAATTGAGGTGATTGATGCTGTGCACTAACTTGTAACATGCAGACTTTCATTAAAACCAAATGCAGAAATCAAGATAACAGCGCAGGGAGGCTAAATAAAAGTGGCAGTCTTGGAATTAGAGCAGATATAAGTCCCAAGTTCTTGCTTAATTCCCAAAACGGACAATCTGAGACAATGTGTTCGTAGCCTTCCTCATTTTCACTTGTAATTAGTCTGATATTAATGATGACAGAGTACAGGTCACGGTCACAGCCCTGGGAGACAGAGATGAATAAGTGATCATTTGCAGTATGGATCATGAAAATTTCTTCCACTTTGCTAGCACTATAGCACTAGATGCACCAGTGGTTCCTGGTAAGCCCCAGTGATGAATAGGAAGAGTAAAAACCATTCTCCTAGGTTTTCGGTGCTTTTCTCTGTTGATCTGTCTTGACAGTTCAAATGAGACCCAATCAATCTCAGTCAGGAATGTCGGTCTATAGCTGCGTTTACACAGCCTGTTGAAAACGATAATTTTGTACCTTTACCCCACCACACTGTTCTGTACAAAAAGCACCATCATATCATTGTGGAGGAATTTTGGCCCACTCTTCTTTACAATGTTGCTTCAGTTCATTGAGGTTCACAGGCATTCATTTATGGCAGATCTTTTAAGGTCCCACATTTCACTCAGGTTGAGGTCTGGACTTTGACTGGGCCATTTTAGCACCTTGATTCTTTTCTTTTTCAGCCATTCTGCTGTAGATTTGCCGCTGTGCTTGGAATCATTGTCTTGTTTCATGTCCCAATTTCAGCCAAGCTTTAGCTGTCAGACAGTTGGCCTCACACTGAGTCTAGAATACTTTGGTATACAGAGGAGCTCATGGTCAACTCAGTGACTCCAAGGTGCCTGGGTGTCCTGTGGCTGCAAAACAAGCCCAAATTATCACAGGTCAAGTCTGGAGAGACATGGATATAAAGTGCAACCGACTGCCTTGTGGAAGAGGAAATTCTGGTTCATTTACCTTTTTATTTGTAGTTTAGTTTGAAAATTCTATTCATGTTTCTTCTTTGAACATCCTTTGTTAAACAATAAAACCACTCATCCGGATCCTTTCTGTTTCTTTTATTCATTCACAACCATTCATTGTGCATTTGTATCAACAAATTATTCAGGTCATCATAAAATGGCAGCCAAACTTGAGCTTACAAAATGGATTTAACTGCTTCACAGTTAGCTTAGTGACTGTGTGCTTAAGTGCACGCTGATAAACAACTCAGTCAGGCTCGGGGAGGTCAGTGTTCCACTCTGGTAGGAAGTGCTCATTGTTAATTAAGAAATCCAAAATCATTTCCTTCCACCACCATTCTCGCCCAGCAAAAATGGTAGCTGTTAATTGAGTGCTTGGTGGTTGGTGAACCCCTTTGTCAGCTGCTCCCTGACTGGGTAAGCTGGGTCTCGGATTAGATGCACATGGTTTTTCACTCTGTTAAGTTATAGATTTTAACGGGGAGATCAACGTAGTTGTGTAAGTACTTTATGCAACCTTTGGAATCACACTTATAGTAGAATACTCAGTCTTTCTTCAAGTAGTAATGTAATTTCTACTAGAAATGAAGATACAGTAAATATACAGCACAATTTACATAGATATTACTGTAAGGCAGTTGGATATAAGGAAAAATAACAAATCCGCCTTATTTTTTATTTGTTTATTTAACATGCATAGTGCATGTTTAGGGACATCAGTGTAAAAATATAAGATGTAAACATGCCAAGATGTAACCATTTACATCCATACTCCCTATGCAGGTAACATAAAAATATACAATATAGAAGTAACACTATACATATACGCAAAACACAATAACAAAAGACAAAATACAGAAAAGATAAACAACAAATATCTCTGGTGGACTTTGAGGTTAATTCTGACTGCCCATAGCATAAAGGCTAAAATTAATTTGGCTGTCTGTGACATTACTGACACTACAATCTTACAAGTCTAAGATATTCCACTGATGAGGCATGTTCTCATCAAATTGAATGTCATCAAGTGATTTTTATACACCAAATACTGATAAAGGATTAAAATATATCATCATAAAAGTCGGAATCCTTCAATAATGTTTTATCTTAATATGAATAAGGATCCACGGAATCTTTTTGATCAGTGCTTGTTTTACAATCATGTGAAAGAAAGGTTTTCACAGGACTCTGTGCAGTCCTGTGAAAAACTAAGTGAACTCTTACTGCTTCCATAGGAATTAAGAGGGTAAGTAGCAGCCAGGTATCGATAATCAAATGCATTTGATTAATTGATCATCAGCAAATGTGACCACCTCTATAAAAGCAGAAGTTTTGGCAGTTTGATGGTTTGATGGAGGATTCAGGTGTGTGTTAACTGTCAAGCACGGTCGTGGAGGGGTGATGATTTCGGCTTGTTTTGCAGCCACAGGACACCTGGGCACCTTGCCGTCACTGAGTCAACTATGAACTATGTATACCAAAACATTTTAGAGTCAAATTGTGAAGCCATCTGTCTGACAGCTAAAGCCTGGCTGAAATTTGTTCATGTAGCATTACAATGATCCCAAGCACAGCAGCAAATCAACAACACAATGGCTGAAAAAGAAAAGAATCAAGGTGTTAAAATGGCCCAGTTAAAGTCCAGACCTCAACCTGATTGAAATGCTGCAGTGGGACCTTCAGAGAGCTGTGCATAAACAAATGCCTGCAAACCTCAATGAACTGAAGTAACGCTATAAAGAAAAGTGGGCCAAAATTCCTCCACAAAGATGCAAGACACTAATAAAGTCACAAAGAAAATAATTACTTCAAATTATTGCTGTTAAAAGTGATTGTACAAGCTTCTGAATCATAGGCTGTGCTTAGTTTTTGACAGGACTGCACAAAGTCCCCTGAAACCAAACATCTGCATATATGTCATCTAAAGCTGTGCTTTTCTGCCTCTAATCCCTTTTCCACTTCTCTAAAGTATCTCCAACTTATCTATGATCACACCTGGCATAATTCTTTTGAAAGCAACACTGGCACATATTTTGTGAGTCACACTAGACCAGAACACAGTTGTGTTACCTGTCACATTTCAAATTACATGTCTGGAATGCATGCTTGCTTAAATATACTGGGGCAGCATTGTGCCAGCTTTGTTGGGTTTTGTGTAAACAAGCAAAGCTGGATTAATAAGAGGTCACATTCTCAACAATATACATTTTTTGGCATTGCTCACAACTCATAGAGAGCATTTGAGTTAGGTTTACACTGTGGAAAATTAAGGACAGCATTAGTTAAGACAGAGCACTAAAGTCGAACAGCAGATATGCAAGGTATCTTACATGTTAAGAGCAAATGGAAGTAGCCAAACTGTAAATACAAGACTGAGAATTTTAATATAAAACCAGTAACTAAACATTTACACAAGGAAAAATCAACCAGATTAAATCACTCTGAGGACTTCATGTATAAACACTATTAGGTGTCGAAGTTATCGACCATTGGTCAGTGAAGTCCTGTCCTAAAGCTTTGAAATGAGCCCTTTTGCCTTTTTATTGGAGCTTTGAAGCAAGGTTTTACAAGGGGTGGATCTGACTCTGAAACTGCAGGCTGCACGCTCATTGGTTAAAGACTTGACAAGATGACAATGAGCACACAATGGATAATTGTACCTTTCTCTGAAGGGCATCATAATTTACAAAATGAACTTTGGTTTTTATTCAACTCAGTTTTATAAACTGTATGAACTGAAACTACAGTCGAAGTGTTTGCTGAGGCCACTGATGAATGAAGCTGAGGGCCACCAGAGGATTTACCCCCCTGCTGACCATTAAAAAGATTTCAGCTGGTTTAAGACCTAGGAGCTACTTCCGCATTTTATATAGTCTGTGTTCACTCCATCTGTCTTCATTCGTCTTCGGTCCTTACTGGTCAGTATGTCAAGTTGCCACACAATGAACACACTATAATAGTTTGATTTCTGTAGTAGAGCCATTCAAGTGTTTGTCACTGAGGACTCACATGAAGGTTGGTACGGTCCAGCAGCAGCAGGTGCTTCTACTGATACTCTTCTACTCTTCTCTCATTGAATCTAATCAGTGAAATCTGCTGCTGAGGACTATTTGGTCTGAAAGAAAGCCTCCACACACATGACTACAGTATGAGAATTTCCCACACTTCCTGCAAATATTATTTTCACAAAGCAAGTGATAGGTAGAAGAACATTATATCTTTGGCTAAAAAACTGTTGCAGGGAAATATTTGAGGTAAATGTTACACCCGTTTAGAGCAACAGCATGAATACTAAGTAGAATTATTACCCTATTTACTGCCTCTATTTGACTAACCCTACAACTGAGCTGCAAATGACGAGCACAGAGACTTATTGGACTTGTTGTTACAGTGTTCAGTTTCTATCACTACTGTAATCGTTTGCCCACTGCAAACAGCCTGAACAATAATTAACATCTTAAAATATACCAGTAGCAGGATTGGAAAGCATCAAGGCTATCTTTACTATTGCAGAAGGGCAATTTGTTGTACAGTCAGCAGGAACACAAACAGTTATAAAATAATAATAAAAAATTTAATTAATTAATTATAAAAAAAACAATAATTGCAACATAAAAGCATGCTAATATTCAGAAGGCCAGAATAAAATAGAAATATTAAAAACATACTAACTTATTTAAAAGACCAATGGCAGGTGGGACCAATGAGTTTTTGAGTCTATTTGTCCTGCATGTTGGCATACTGTATCTCCGGCCAACTTGAACTCCTTAGACAGGGGGAAGCTAGGATCAGCCAGGATTGACTGGGCCTTCTTCAAAGTCTTAACCTTATACAGATGAGGATGGTTATTTGACTATACCTTGACATCTGTCTGTGTTTTTGAGGTTCAGTGACCTGTAAAAGCTGATAAATGAGAATGTAAGAACAGATTCAATAAAACATTCTCATAAAGGTGCTATCAACATGAAAAAAACACAAAGCTTGCGATAAAAGTACATGTGCTGATGGTGAGCTTTTCTACAGATAGCATCCACCTGAAGCTCAAAGGTGAGCTTGTTAACAATTAAAGTGCCAAGGTATTTATACTGCTGCACAAAACTCAACAGGCTCATCCTTTATATGTAAATCTAAATAAGAAAAGTAATTCCTTGGTGATGCATTAATAAGTGTTTTTTTTTGTTTGTTTGTTTTGTTTTGTTTTGTTTTTTTCTATATGCAACTCTATCTTTACCTCCAGACCATGACACCAAGTAAAAATCCTCCATTATCATGAACAACTGCTGTGTCCATATTGTATTCTGGTTTTTGATTGGTTAGGGAGGATGTGTTATTTTATATCTTGGGCAATAATTATTAACATTTCAAAACTGGATTTTTTTCCAAAGAAATAAAATAATCTTTAAAAAAATGATTCTGGCATTTGGTAATAGCTAATTTCAACAAATCACTCATATATTTTGATCTTCCTCATGCCTTTCAAAAACAGTGCAGGAGTCACCTCATCTTCCTCCATGGACCAACCTCCTCTGAAATACACCCAAACTCAAGTGTCTATAGGTGACTGAATTTTTATTTTAATTGAGTTAAAAACAAATGCTTTTGGCATAATACAGTGCTATGTGGTGTAGCTTTTGCTACTTAGCAAAAGTTAGTGCAGTAATGTACTGTTGTACCTGATTTACAACATTGTAGCATTGTCCCTGTACAGTTACTTTTGTAAATATACTTGAAAGCTGGCATTTGCTCAAATTATGGCTAGCACGGCTATGGTTAAAGAAAAAAAAATCAAGTGTTCAAAGGAAGTGCTATGCTTTTAGGAGTCTTCCGTTTTCTTTAGTGTGTTACACAGTTTTTTGTGCATCACACATTTACAAAGGATAAAGTTCACCTGAGTTATTTCCTCATAGAAAAGACTTCTGCTGAACTGCAGGGCTGCCAGCTCTCATGCTTCTAGCACATGACCCACGCTTTCACCCTTACTCTCACGCTGCCCAGGCAAATCTGACACTAACCAAAGGGAAGACTCAGAGCCCGTCCTTTATAAGATAAACTGTTCAGTTGAACAGGCTTAACACTGGTCTAGTGTAAAAGATACACATACCCCTCCAAAACATCTATCATGTATGCTAAATTTTCCATCATTTACTTGGCTCTGAAAATATAATTTTAGAGTGAAGTCTTTACACTGATGAAGAGAGAGTCTGTGTCAGGGTCTGACAAAACATTAACAGGAGCTGAAGTTAGCTGTTACTTCCAGCTGTTATATTTAGCACAACTGATTAAAGTTAACATATCCGGTCAATCAAGTGATTTCTCATGTTCTTCTTTTTATGGTAAAGAACAACATGAGAGTAGATCAGACTTAAGGGCAGACTGATGTCAAAATACACACAAGCAACATCTTAAAAACTTCTTTTTCTTCTTTTGGCTGTTCCCTTTACGGGTCGCCACAGCAGATCATCTGCCTCCATCTCACCCTATCCCTAGCATCGTCCTCTGTCACACCAACCCTCTGCATGTCCTCCTTCACTACATCCATGAACCTTCTCTGTGGCCTTCCTCTTTTCCTACTGCCTGGCAGCTCCATATTCAACATCCTTTGTCCAATATATCCACTGTCCCTCCTCTGCACATGTCCAAACCAGCTCAGCCTTGCCTCTCTAACTTTGTCTCCAAACCGCTCAACCTGAGCTGTCCCTTGATGTACTAATTTCTAATCCTGTCTATTCTGGTCATTCCCAGTGAAAACCTTAGCACCTTCAGCTCTGCCACCTCCATCTTGGCCTCCTGTCTTTTTGTGCTATCATCTCCAAACCATACATCATAGCAGGTCTCACTACCATCTTGTACCATCACTACCTTTCACTCTTGCTGCTATCCTTCTGTCACACATCACCCCTGAAACTCATATCCTCATAACATTCACACACATGTATTGTGTCTTGCTTCTAGTGACTTTCATTCCTCTTCTCTCCAGAGCATACCTCCACCTCTGCAGGTTCTCTTCCACCTGCTCCCTACTCTCACTACAGATCACAATGTCATCTGCCAACATCATAGTCCACGGAGACTCCTGCCTGATCTCATCTGTCAAACTGCCCATCACCATTGCAAACAAGAAGGGGCTCAGAGCTGATCCCTGATGTAATCCCACCCCCACCTTGAACCCTCTTCTGACACGCAACTTGTGGGGCATACGCACTGACGACATTCAGCATCACCCCTTTGATTTCCAGCTTCAAACTCATCATCCTATCTGACACCCTCTTCACCTCCACAACACTATTCACATACTCTTCTTTCAAGATTACCCATACTCTATTTCTCTTCCTATCTACACCATGGTAGAACAACTTGAATCCACCTCCAATGCGCCAGGCCTTGCTTCCCTACCACCTGGTTTCCTGCACACACAATCTATCTACCTTCCTTCTCTCCATCATATCAGCCAGATCTCTCCCTTTACTAGTCATAGTCCCTGCATTTAAAGTCTCTACTCTCACCCCCACACTCCTGCCTTTCCTTCTCTCTTGCTGCCTCCAAACACACCTTCCCCCTCTCCTCTTCCTTTGTCTTCGGCCAACAGTAGCACAGTTTCCAATGGCACCCTGTTGGCCGACAGCACTGGAGGCAGTCGTTGTTAATCTCGGCCCGACCGATCCAGCATGGAAATCACATTCTTGATGACTTCTTTAATAATAATAATGATAACCCAACCCGTGGTTGGATTATTTTAAAAACAGTGTATGTTTAATGAGTATATAAACACATGTTTGCTTAAGCTGCAAGACTGACCCCATGGGACCTGTTGTGGTAGTGGTCTGGGTGCATGCATAAGGTTAAAAGATATGGACAAACACTAATTAGAACACAATCAGCCGAAAATGGGCCAACAGTAAGCAGAGTGATAAGCAAGTAAGTTTGGTTTCAGTCAGCTCTGAGTAAAAATTTCATCTGCTTTATTATGATTTTGAATCAGATACTTGGTAATTCTGTTTTTGGATGTCATTCCCTCTTGCCACAGATGAAAAAAAAAAGTCAACATTTTCATTATTCATGGCACCAGCACTGAGGCTGGGCTTTCTCTCCAACATTTTTCAAATGTATTAAAATTCAACATGAGGAACTGGGCTTGTATTTAACGTATTGCCTGGTGCCAAACTGTATTTGCAGTGGAGTTGCTCAGCCCCCTGTGCTGGTAGCTTTCCCAAAAGTTGAGTCAGGCTTGTACACTGCAGTTTATAGTTTATGAAGTCTGTTATCAATCTCATTCAACAGCTTGTCTCTTGAAAAGGCAGAAGATTTTTTGATACACACTTTGTCCCCAAACAAAACCTTGAACTTGTTTTACTGGAGACCATAAAAGACTCTGTGTTAACTGGATAAATAGGAGCCATAAGTTATCACTGTCTCAGTTATAAATCAACATCTCATTTGTCACTCTATTTTTCTGCATTAGAATGCATTAGAAAATGACCAAAATGATTACTGATGCTACAACACTATGAGAGAACATCTTTCAGTGGTCAAATCAATAAAAACTAAAGGCACAACTAATTGAAAGCAGGAACATCAAGAAGCGTACACACAGAGAACATATCCTCAAAAAATTTCTTAAATATAAATCATATTGACATAGAGTTTGCTAGCCTATTCCAGTGGGAAGCTTTCTTGTCTGTATATTGTACTCAGATTTGCTGGCCACATAGCCAGATGGGGGCACAGGAAAAAAAAAGCAGGAGCTGTGTTAAGAGGATTAACTGTCACTTAGTTGAATAAATTTGCAATAACAGGTGCCCAACTGTTTTGTGTACAATACAAGGCAGTTTTTAATGAAACATGATCAACACATTACAGTTGGTTGTATATATTCTTATAAAAAGGGTAATAACAATGTGACAATGTGAAAGGAATCTCTGGTAGTGGACAGAATATCTTATAGCATTGTTTCTGGATGCAGCAGGCAGCTGTTTTCAGTGATAAAGCTCAAAAAAATCTGCAGGATACTACCCACACCCCACCGAACAGAAGACCTGCAGAGGTAGAGATAAGTTGGTGAACTCTGTGGGGCATAGCCAGATAAATCTCAGGAGGTAGTGATAGAAGTGGTGGCTAAAACAAATTGAACATTGGACATTTCTCAGATGGATAAAAACATGACTCCAAATGAACAAACTGCTGTATATGCGCCAGCCAAAGCTGTGGTCCGAGTTGTTCAGTTACACTAGTTTTACCACAAGGTTGCCAACTTGTGGGGGGGGTTGGCTCCAGTGTCTGAGAATCATCACAGGAGGGGGACCCAAACACAGGACACTAGGAGGCAGATTAAAAGTCCAAAATCCAATGTTGTTAACAGGTGATCAGTCAGTGGAGCAAAGATGTTCTATCAGGTTGAGATCAGGACTCTGTGCAGGCCAGTTAAGTTCTTCCACACCAAACTCGCTCATCCATGTCTTTATGGACCTTGCTTTGTGCACTGGTGCGCAGTCATGTTGGAACAGGAAGGGGCCATCCCCAAACTGTTCCCACAAAGTTGGGAGCATGAAATTGTCCAAAATGTCTTGGTAAGCTGAAGCATTAAGAGCTCCTTTCACTGGAACTAAGGGGCCGAGCCCAACCCCTGAAAAACAACCCCACACCATAATCCCCCCTCCACCAAACTTTACACTTGGCACAATGCAGTCAGACAAGTACCGTTCTCCTGGCAACCGCCAAACTCAGACTCGTCCATCGGATTGCCAGACGG